>JASANE010017432.1:0-27463 GCA_030248225.1 Trileptium ribeirensis
CGGCATTTTCCATCTACTTATTTAACCTTTAAATGGGGTGTCAAGTTTTTTACGATCGAAGAACCCGATTATTTAAGTGTAGTGAGTTTGCATTTGTTTGGTTATTCATTGCTTGCAGAGCATCAAGAATAGTCTATGTATAGTTTTTTCGGTGCTCTGAATACAACGCTGAATTTGGTTATATAGAGTTCAACACGAATATTTCGTACCATTTCAGATGTTTTTAATAGGTTTAGGGGCAAAGATCCAGTTTGCTAGAATATAGTCTGTCTTCAATAGTTTGATTACGTATTGTGTGCAGGGCATCACGAAATCTATATATCCGGTTTCAGGCATGCTGAATGCTAATGTTCGCTTATCTAGAGACTAGCACGAATTCTTCGTGCGTTTTTAGTTGTTTTCTATTGGTTTACGGTCGACGAAGTTTTATGGTTTTAATGGATTCAGAGTTACATAGAGTTTGATCACGTATTGCGTACAGGGCATCACGAAATTTGTATATCGGTTTTCAGGAATGCTTACGATAGTTCGGTTATCTAGACAATTGCACGAATACTTCGTGCGTTTTAGTTGTTTTCTATTGGTTTAGAGTCGACGAGGTTTTATGGTTTTAATGGATTCACAGTTACAAAAGTTTTCGTGTGGTACATCAACACAAAGCTTGTCACAAAAATTACCATGCCATGAAGCAACGCTCGCTGTGTATCACGCTCGCTCGTGAGTCACTAGTTTCTGCGATATATCAGAAATAACTAAGTTTTTACTGGAAATCGGAGGTGCATGCCATTTAAATGAAACAAAGACTGCTTGTGTTAACGTTACCAATCCAGGGAAGCATCAGCATTTGGATTTGCATCAACAGCTTTAACTAAGCTATAACTGAGGCTATAGTTTGCACATACGTAGTTAATATTCGCTGTCAATTTGAGATGTTATTCTAAACAGCTCCTAGGAATTCTAGTGATACGTGCTCACCATTTGCAAGCGCGTTCAATTCTTGGCATCGACTAGAGCTTGCGAGCATAGTTACGTTTTAGAGAAATTAATTCGGTCATAAGAGAGTTACATGAAAATGTCGACAATGGTAGAGTGTACATAAATAGTCAAATTCTGATAATATCACTAATACTATATCCATAATAATTTTGATCATATTTGCAACGCGTAATGAAAAATTAAAATAGTACATGCAACAGAAAAATAAAGCAATAGTTGGCAGAAAAGAATACGGTGCAATTTCTAAACTTGCAATTTAAACAACTTTTAGTATCTCCTCCAAATATTTCATTAAAAATACAAAAATCACAAAATGAACAATTCATTTAGTTAATTGAAGAATATAGCCGAAGATAGACATAAACTAGGAAAAAATCACCTAGATAAATACAAAAACTAATAATAGTATATATAATTTATATCTTACTGGTGTCTCACTGGACCTCGCCGATCCGGGGCGTCGTCATCATCTCAACTCGGCTAGTCCATTCGTCACGATCGGCAGCCACGGACGCTATCATAGTGAACGCACCGCGAGACCATCTGCGGCATAAGCCACAAGCGGACTCAATCTCGCGCATGACAGCTCGTTCAAACGTCTCGGATGCTCCTCCTCTTGATCGCTTCCAATCGGCAGGTGGTGAAAAAAGAAGTGCCATCTTAGAGAACCAACCAAGTTTCATCCGCAGCACATGACCAAGCCTACCGAGACGCCGCCTCTTCACTGTATTGCCAACCGTGTGCCTTGTCTGGCACCACTGTCGAATTTCCTCGTTAGGAGTATGATCTCGAAGTGGCACGCTAAAGATACGGTGGTGGCACATCATCTCGAAGACATTGAGTCGGCGACTATCCCTTTCTCTCCCCACACACGTTTAGCTGCATATAGGAGGCAAGTCATGACGGCCATTCGGAAGATTTTTAGGTTCGTTCGCAGCGTAATGTTTCGGCGCGACCACAGGCGTTTATAAAGCCAGGCGAAAGCTCTACATGCTTTAGTAACTTTATTGGCGATCGCCGACGATGTTCCACTTGTACCGTGGCCCAAAGAACCGAGGTATGGGAATACACCCACCCCGTTAAGCTGTTGGCCGTCAGCCTGGATTACTGGGTTGCAACAGCAGCAGTAGATTACTTTGGTATTTTCGCGATTTATATTCAGACCAACCCGCTTAGCTGAAATGATGAGCCTCAGCAGCATTGACATTAGCGTAGCCCAGTTGGCCATCAATGCTAGATCGTGGGCGTAGTCCAGATCGGTGACACTGAAATCTTCGGTTAGAACTACGAGTTATCAAGGCTGTTTCTGACTGCCCAATCCACAGCATAGCTCAACATAGGCATAGACAATATAGAACCTTGCCTTACGCCGGTATTTATAGAAAACGCCATTGAGGATATGTTGTAGGCACATATCACAGCTTTAGTGTTGCGGTACGGCGTCCTTATCATTCAGAAAAAATTATTAGGGACGCCATCTGGCTCCATAATGGCGTACAGTGATTCGCGATCCACTGCGTTGAAGACAGCTTATAAATTGACACATGCCACCATTATACTGCAACGAAATTCATGGCAGGTCTGAAGTAGCTGCCGAAGGATAAAGATTTAGTCCGTACAGCTGCGGCCAGTTCGAAAGGATGCCTGGTGTTCCCGTTTGAAGTCCTCGCAGCGAGAGTGGAACCAATAGAGATCAAAGATTTCCAGGATTTTGAGGGTAAGTGGAAGCAGCGGGTTGCCTCGATAGTTTTACATTGCGCAGCATCGCCCTTCTTAAAGAGGACAAAAGTTCCACTGTGTTCCTTCCGCTCGCATGCGCTCCTGCTGTCATACTGCCTGGAACAGCATCTTCAGAGAACACGACAATATTTTAGGGGCAGCATTGAAGGCTTCTAATAGATATATGACAGGTATAATTGCCGAAAAAGTTTACAGTTGCGCCATGTATGCTGACAACATTGTTATCAATATTGACTACGATGTTTCTACTCAAGTCGAACAGCTTCAAACATTACAGGACACATTTGCAGCATCTACTTTTTGACTTCGGAGCAATATGCTCAGGGTTAACCCTAGCAAATCCGAATTTATGATAATTAGTATCAGTGCCACTGATGTCAACATAGAAAGCACCGTCATCGATGGCAATATAATTTAGCGCTGAACTTCATTTCAATATCTTGGTGTTAACATTGATGATAAAGTAACACTAAAACAGTATGTCCTCAGCATTAGCCATACTTCAACATGGCAGCTTGCTGATATTCAACGAATACGACAGCGACTCGATCAGGCAACCGCTGCTTCTCTGAGTAGGGCATTTGTCATATCACGTGTTGACTATAGCATATTCCCTTTACTGTCGTGTACTTGACAGCACCATCAAACCGCTCACCAGAGTATTAAATTCAGCAGATCGTATGGTGACATTAACTTTTCGGTTTGATTACTTTACGCCATTGCTTCGCCAATTGTATTGGTTGCCTATAAAACAACGCGTCATTTTCAAGGTGGCATGCATAACTTATAAATGTCTTCGCGGCAACGGATCACACTATCTGAGTGAAAAATTACGACTTTGTGACAGTGAGAGACTGTTCGTTAGAGACTGTACATGGTTCTAATTCTTTTGCGCCGTCAATTTGGACCGATCTATCTGTCAGTATTCGAACTGCTCACAATAATACGACCTTTCGAAAGTAGCTCAAGACGCTGCTATTTGCTGTCTCCTTCGATTAGCAAGTAACATCCCAGCTGTGCAGCACTCCATACGGCAGTGATACAGCAATTCTATCGACATCGACATCTTCCCGTGGCACTTCGTCAGCCCCTGGGTCTTTACCAGATTTGAGCGCTTTAACAGCGTTGGTTATCTAGCGTGCTTCAGGACTATTAATGTCGTATTCGCCTTGGTATTCCAAATCGTCGAACTTGATGGGTTCATCTGCTGACTTTACATTCAAGAGTTGTTGAAAATGATCTTTCCATCGCCTTAATCGCTTTGTCTGATCGCTAAGTGTGAAAAAAAACTATATTGTCCGTTTACTGGCGTGAGATGGAGACAAACGGGTCAATTATGGCAGTAATAAATAATTATTGTATCATCTGTGATTGGTTTCAGCCTTGCATCAATATTATATGCCGTTGCCACTAAAGTTACTGCGCCCATGGGGTGTATATAAAGAGGTCGGCCAGAGGAAAGCTTTGGTGCGTAACCTATATACGGTTTGTGCCGTATTCGATATGCTAAGCCTAATCTTGAGCCTGACCCAAGTTAAATTTGTTATGAGCTTCGTATATAGACTTTCATACTAAGCTTACGACTAAGTCGTGGGCAGCCACTTCTCGTGCACGCGAAGCCCTCTCACACCACGCAGCTTGACATGGGCCAACGGGTCAATACAGGTTCTAGTGTGGTCTGTTTCAGCTGTCGCACCGACGAAACAGTCTCAATTTTGTTTACCGGTGCTGCTGGTGTTACTACATCCATTTCGCTTGTTTATTACTCGCACAGCCTTCCAACGCATCATATATTTCATGTCGCCTACGGACGCGGATTTTATTTATCTATTTTGCCAGGTAAATCGATTTAAGTTTGTTACGTAGTAGTAACATTGCGAGGTGTACAACGTTATATTATTAGCAAATCCTGGCAAAATAACTGTGAGAAGTATATATTAAAAGATTTTTGTTACAAGAACGATACAGCTTAGCAGGTGGTTGTCTGAAAGAATCATTTAAAACCATTGTCATATAAACAACTGCACTATCACTTTGCCAATACGCTAAAAATAGAATTGTATTTTTTGCAGTGCTCTTAGGAAATAACTGTAAATATGTCTATAGGTTATTATTTTATTTTTTTACAATGGGTCTCCACAAAAACAAGCCCTGCTTCCCGCCTGTAACCATATTTGACAAAATACAGCACCGTCGTATTCATGCGCGTTGGTGCTGTGTCTTGGTTCATATAAACAATATCACTAGTTTTACTTTAAATATTTTAGTCATCAAATCTGCAGTTTGTTTAGGATTTTACAAGCCTGGGGAACTGTTTCGAAACTATAGCACAACGCTTGATTTCATTTTTGTAGCATAAAATTAGCATTAAGGGGCGTGGACGCAATTGCAGCTCTTGAAACGAAAACCACTAGACCGATTTTTGAAAAGATATACAATGTAACACTGCAATATTTTTACTGATTTAGCGTATTCACGAATTTTTAGTGATTGGCACCCGTGCATTTCGCCACCTGAAATTCTCATAACCTCAAAACACTAAACCCGCTTTAATTTACTACAGCGTTCTGGAATTGTTTGCGATACTATGAATATCGAGAGTAAACTGTTTGAGGATACTTTAACAGTTTCAGAGGTATTTACTGTTGTCCATGTGTTCGAATCTACAAAACCGCGAGAATTATTAATGGTAACTTTATCAATACGAAAGCTTCACTGTGAAATCCCAGCTGAAACCAGTATTGTGGTACCAATGACCGGTTCAAAGTGTCGCTCACGGTTTGCGGTTCTAATTAGCGCCATCACAGGTAAAACTTGCATATCCATGTTGAGTCTCGAGACCGGTATGCCAGCATAAAAGACAAACACTGTTGGAGAGAGCAGCATCTCTACAACAGCTATGGTCAGTCTATATATACTCCACATAAAAATCTTGATACTGTATCTTGCAAATTCTGGATCTAGGGTAAAAAAGGGGTTTAGCAAATCAAATATAGCCTGTGTACAGTAGTACAGCCGTTCGAAAGTTTGCTAGGTATTGTGTATATGCCCAAACACTAGCATTTCCGCAAAAAATAGATGTTGAAACCGAAAACAAGAATTTCTGAACTCTACTTTTATCTTGGGACCTGAATTTGCTCATGATATTATGGCTTTGCAGCCATTACGTGTGTGGTATCATTTCAAATCCGGTGCTATCACATAAACACTTAAAAATGACGTAGCACAGTGACCGAATTAATCTCCGATGGCACTTAGGTGTTACATCCTAACAGGTAAGACTTCCAAAAACGTGTTTGCACCAGTTAAGCTATATTTGTGCATTAGCACATTGTAACATGAATGAGTGAATTTAATTTAATTTCTTCTTTCGTTTTATTTAACTATTAAAAGAAAATAATTATCTTAACACAATTTTCGTTTCAAAACTTTTAGTAATTCTTCTTTTACTAACCGCTGCCATTGGTATTTTGCTGCAATGTGCCGAACAAACCAGCCATTTGGCGATAACTCGACGAAAATTTATCTCACATCGACGTCTGAGCAATCAACGCCGTAAAAGTTGCTACCGTCGTGGGTCTGATCCTCCATCGTTTGCCGATAATTCAACTATCACCTCTTGTGCCACAGCGACCCCGAGGTGTTCACGAATTGCTGAAGCTGCTGCCGGAGGCGATTTAGATTTTGAATTCGATGCAGACTATGAAGATGATAGCATATATTTCCCGACCGTTGACTCAGTTGCGCAGTCGACCAGGGTAGTACCGCCTCCAGGTATTAATTCTGCAGGAGCAACAACTGGTAATAGCTTGATGCGTTCAATTGGGTTTCGACAATCACGCGAACCGAAGTATACCAGTCTGAGGTCCCGGTTATGACTCGTAATCAAAATCAAAATACATGTAGTGGCAAATATTAGGCAAAGCTTAGACACTGGACTTAATTTTGGACAATTTTAATTCCCATAATATATACTAGTTGCTGGTCTTAGACTGGTATTGTCGACATTACTTGATTTATATCCTTAGTATAATACTCCCTGAAAAAGTCCATACCGGGCATCATGTCGATAGTTCAAATGCGACTATCGATAACATAGCACAATTTAATGGTTTTGTATATTTGTTTCGTTCCATGTTACCTGCGAGCTATAAATCGGTAAATCTCCTACGAAGTTTCAAATGCATATGACAAACTTTTAGAGTATTTTGGCCTAAAAAGGCGATTAACACTTTGAAGTCCATTGTCCTCAAACGAAGACACCTCGCATTGTTAACTGTTGTGTTATCTTAGTTTGACGTATATTATTCGTGTGCTTTGGAACGTTGCTAGTTCCTTAAGCAGCCGAGAACAGTCCTAGATAGCTCAGTGTTTTGCGTGCGCCGTATTTATGTACCGGCACAATCCGGGTTCCGCCCTGATAAAGCTTGATTTTGTCAAGCATTGAACGAGATATTAGTTCTAGCGTTACAGGTTTAATCAATTTGTTCGTTATAACTGGTGCTAAAAACAAATCGAAACAATCGTTTCTCATGGAAAATAATTTACCACGTTCACTAATACGTGTCTTTGTTGTAGCAATAAATTGTTGTGTTTAATATGAAATCTTGTCTTTTAATATTGTCATCTAATTCAGATTATTCCCAAACTATGCTTTAAATAGTTACAGCTAGGTGTGCTCTAGTACTAAACAGAACAAGCTACCCTGTCGGAAACACATACGATGTGTCAAGAACTTTGCGTTTGAAAACAAAAGAGTTTTCTTCTTAAAAGAAGAATGTCACAGCAGTCATATTGCTATTAACAATAGAATTTATGCGCCTGGACTACATATAATTATTTAAATATAAACTTTACGCCGGTTCAGCATAATACATGGTTTTTGAAACATGTCAAATTATTTGACTTCAGCGTTTGCGAATATACTGTCTATAAAATAGCAAGAATGAATTCAGACCTGGTAAAGTTGATAATATAATTTTCGATGTCATCAATTCTCGGAATTCCTAAATGTTTTCATCTCAATTGTAGTCAACAAATCCTAGACGTTTGCTACATGCCATATTTGCCTGGCATGCAGACTCCAGCGGTCGGATCTGAAAAAACTTTTATGACTATAACAGATAAGTGCAATGCAGTGCAATTAAAGCTTTAATGCACACTCTGACAGAAGGTGAAATCAATATCACAGCCTGACGGCTGTGACAAAAACAAAGGTTTTAGCTCTAATTCTATAAAATAATGCTAAACATGCCCGTTGGTTATGCTATGTTGTTCGCAAGGGTAGTGACTCCTACGAAACTTACAAAATTTGTAATAGATACTTCATTAGGATATAGCATAAAATGTGGAAACCAGATTTCAATATTGAGATGTTTTAATAAAAATATTAAAATATGTTACATTGCTAGTGCTTGAAAAATTTAATTTATATAGTACGTAATTTACGAAATAAAAGTACGTAATCTGCGAAATAATATTGCAAACTTCTGTAATACATTAACCAATCGAGGGACCTGTCAGATTTTTTCTCTCCTACTCCATGCGTATTCACTTACATGTGTGCCTGCTTGGGTGCATTCTGCAATAGTTGACTAACACCACATTTTAGACTAAAAGTAGCTAGTATTTATCGGTTAACGTTTAAAATTTGGCTGTATGCAGCCGATTTAGCTCAAATTACTTGCAAAGCTTGCTTGAGCGTACAAGTTTTAGAACTGTATGTACAGCATAAATTAGAAATTTTTTAAGCGTTCATAACTTGTAGTTGTTATTACCTCTTAGGTAAATGGAACAGTGAATTATATTTAATCCTTAGATCTCTATGGAATTACACAATTAAAGTGGGACATGATATAATTTCGAACTTCAGCGTAAAAAGAATATGCTGAAAAGTGAAGTGCGATTTGCTGAAAAGTGAATTGTGATTTAAACAAGGTATATTTTCCATGATTTCGATCAAAATATTCTTGTATTCTACCCTCTATCTTAAATCTCATTACCGCACTAATTAACTTATTTCCTGATCAATAAAACCTTGCCACCTCGACGAATGAAACCCGGAAAGCTCACCACCCAGCAAATTTAACCACTTATGTATTCCAACGGGTACGGTCTTAAAAGTTTCGGCAAAGCGAGTAAACTGCAGCATACGGATCAAAATTCAGTACACACCACTTTTTGGTTAAATTTCTAGAAAGAGCGTGGGTGCTTGTTTTCTTATAAGTTATTCTTATACTTTCTTATTTTCTTGCTGAAATGCATCAAAAAAGTTTCAATTTTGCGACGAGATAGGGAGAGCATGTGGTTGAGGTTTTCACAAAAAATTGGTTTCTATAAAACGTAATGTGCAGTTTTAGACTACTTGTCGTGATACGACAAATTGACTGCGCAATTGTAAACATTTCATATAGACAGTCTCTCCAGTGAAACAATATTTGAACAATACGTATTTTATGCTACTCTTTTCTTTTTAAATCATGCATCTATGTCGCCATTTTTGCTTGGCGCTACAGTTAAGCATCATCTCGAGCAAATGGATTCCCCATTGAGCAATGCAATTCAGCGCAATATCTACGTTGACAACGTTATCATCGGAGCAGAGGACACAACTCATGCAATCGTAAGTTACCATCAAAGTAAACAACTTTTCAATGAAGCTTCCATGAATTTACGTCAATGGAAGTCAAACGATGCAGAATTCAATGCTATTGTCAAACTAGCCGATGCTATGGACGCGCCACTGGTAAGCGTTTTGGGCATTAAGTGGGATTCAACTCAAGACGTTCTTTTTATCAATGGTCCAAGCCATGATACCGCTCAAGGTAAAACAAAACGAATGGTACTTCCGTGTATTGCCCAGTACTTTTATCCACCTGGTCTGGTGAGCTCAGTGATGATAAAGGCAAAGATTTGCATCCAGAAGCTATGGAAGACTGATTTCGATTGGGACCATGCTTTAACAACCGAATTGATCAAAGAATGGAATGGATTACAGTCGGACTAAGTTGATGTGGACAAAGTAAAGATTCAACAAAGAAGCCTCATCAATCGCAGTGAACCTAATCAATTGTGTGTGTTTACTGATGCCAGTGAATCAGCTTAAGCAGCGGCAGCCTACTTACGCCAAGAAGTCAATAGTCAGGTGATGACAAGCTTGATATTCGCAAAAAGTCGGACGGCCCCATCAAGCCAAAGATGTCGATTCCCCAACTAGAATTGACCGCTGTGCTGATTGGCAGTCGAGTTGCAAAGCTTGTTTTGTAACAGTGTGCCGCTAAAGTTGATGAGGTTTACGTGTGGACAGACACCCAAATTGTACTACACTGGCTTCATTCGACAAAGGAATTGCCGGCATATGTGGAACGCAGAAAAGACGAAATGCTAAACACAATAAAACAATTCGGTTATGTGGACACCAAAAGTAACCCGGCTGATCTTGGTACTCGTGGATGTTCTGCTGATCAGCTTATAAATTCAACATGGTTCAACGGTCCAACCTGGTTACAATCATTACACCAGTGGCCAAAGTGGGATATAAAGTGCACACCAAAAGTTTCAAATCAAGACAAAGTTCTTGTAAGCGACATCCTATCCTTAACACACGCCTCCTGTTCTGCTCCCGTGCTACAAGCGGCTATATCCAAGGTGAAACCAGTAAAAGATGGAACAGTATTCAATTTCCATCGAAAATCAAGTCTCAGTTCAATGCTTCGTGTAGCAGCTTACGTTATGCGCTTCATCAACAGCTCTCAAACACGTCAAATTCCGGCAAGCAAGGCAATCACGGCAGAGAAATCAAAGAAGCATGGATTCTCTTAGTCAAGTAACATCAACGCGCAACAATGACGGATATCAAAATGTGCTTGGAACAAGGAAACCCAACCAACTGATCAGGCAATTGGATTTAGTGATTAAAGATGACCTAATTCGATGTGGCGGGAGACTTGGAAATGCGTTTCCCCAAGAAACGGCATTGCCAATACTTCTGGCGAAGAATTCAGACTTCACAAAAATGGTTATCATGGAGGCACACCACAAAGTTTTCTACTATGGTATCAAGGCGACCCTCGCAGAAATCCGCAAAACGTGCTGGATTCCTCACGGCTACGCCCAAGTTCGAAAGGGTTTACTGGAATGTATAATCTGCAGACGCTGCCAAGGATGCTTCTTCAAATTTACTCCAATGGCTCCACTTCCACCTGAAAAGATACAGCGCGGGTCTGCCTTCAAGCACACTGGATTGGACTACATGGGTATACTGATGATACGAAACGAATCCGGCGAAGAACATGTCAAAAAATGGATGGTAATCTTCACTTGTTTCACAACGCGTGCTGTTCATCTGGAAATTGGTCGGCGAATGTTCAACGGTGGCCGCAATGCGAGCTGTTCTCCGATTCATTGGACGACGGGGAACTCCATAAACCATACTAACTGATAACGCTACGTAGTTCAAAATGCGACTCTATACGAGTTCTCAGTGCAATTTGCACTGCCCAACCAAACGATGAAGTAACCGAAAACCTAAACAAGTTCTTTGCGAGCCATAAAATTCAATGGAAATTCATACCGGAAGAATCCCCATGGGTCGGTGGATTCTACGAGCGCCTCGTTGGTGTTCTCAAGAGGGCTCCGCGAAAGATGTTGTGGAAGGCAACAATCAAAATGGAGACATTTGCAACCATGCTGGCCCAACTCTAGGGTGTTATTAACAGTCTGCCACTTCTACAAGGAGAATCCAGTGCAGTGGAGTATCAACCCCTTACTCCGGCTCACTTCATCGCACCATGCAGTCAGCTAGTAACTTGTCCAACAGAAGATGATCGCGACGACCCGGAATATCTCCCACCGGGTAACCAACAACGCGCGCTGCTAAGACAATGGAATCAAATACAAATGAAGCTCGATCAGTTTCGGAACCTTTGGCAAAATGAGTACCTGCACGAACTCCGGGAAGCCCATCAAGCTAGGTTCAAGGCAATGCGTGGAGATGTCGACCGTAATCCAGTACAAGGCGAGGTTTGTCTCCTGAAGGACCAGTCACCACGGGCAACTTGGAAAATGATCAAAATCGTCGAGCTGGTGCAAGGCACTGATAGACAGATTCATTTTGCAAAAGTCAAGTTTCCAACAGGACACATCACGCGACGAACTATCAAAGATTTGGTACCGCTGGAGTTGAACTTCTCGGAAGTGACACTGCAACTTTCTACTGAAAACGTTGCCAATCTGTCCCTGGCAGATTGTTACAAATTGACTGCACAATTGTAAACATTTCATATAGACAGTCTCTCCAGTGAAACAATATTCGAACAATATGTATTTTATGCTACTCTTTTCTGTATAATTCACACAACTATGTCGAGCCAGTAAGGCGTGTCTACTATCATTTGTTGTTGAAATAGCTCTTGTATCTTCTGGAGCTTCTTTGTATTCTTAATCGCCTGAAATCAAAGCAAGAGACTCTAAATTGGAGTAGGATTTTAGCCATATAAGGATTTCTAAAACTTCTACTGTATTACTGTTTTCTTAGGCATTTCTGTTTATTATCGTCCTGCATTTATCTTTGTTATTCTTTATTTTACTACAGTAAAGTTTTGCTATTTATCCACTGATTTCGCTCTGTCACAAACAATCTACCTAGTTTCCACTGCACACTTTGCATGGTCAATATCAAGACACTACTCCTAGTGCTTGAGACTACTCCTGGATAATAACCATGCCATCTTGTAAAAAGTATTCATAATACAAAATTAACGTAAGGGGGACGCCGTTAGGAAAACACTTATACTACGTTCACAAAATTTTGAATAATGATAAGCAACCAAACAGTTAAGCAAAGTCGAAGACGACGGTAAATTTTATCTCAAAGCAACAATAAGAATTTCTGCGATCGGCAATCATCTATAATTCATTCATCTATAATAACCAAAACAGAAGCTGAAGAAGGAAGTATTAACGTGCGTTGTGTTCAAAAAATATAAAATGCATCAGATTGGTAACACAATTTTAATTTGAAACAATTTATCAAAACCATCATGATGCCATAAGCATAATTGTTGGCTGCAATATTTTGTTATATAATTGCTATTTTCTGGCGATTCCTAATTTGTATGCGGTTTTGGTTTTATTAGGGTTTGTGTTTATAAAAACAACGGTATACCACCATTTTCTCCGACATTCAAATTCCGTTACAAAGTAGTGCCTGTCAATCATGATTTCTTCATTCAATATCGTTCAAGATGAACAAATTACTAAATACGTTTTAAGAAAGCATTTGAAGGATATTTAGAGTTATATTTTATGAGGCGTAGAGATTTTGTAATAAAGTAGTAATCGCATAGCTAGTATTTGGGTATAATTTTGTATTCGTCCTTTTTTGGATTGCGTATTTTGTTTTCTTACATTTTAGGTTAGTCATAGTTCATAAATACGTCATTTATAACTAAAGTTTTACGACCTTTGTGTCTGTATTTTAATGGAATATTCTGTAGCAAATTCATTCTTTTGTATGCCCCAGAATCGTGTAAAGTTTTGCCCCCTTCCCTCTACACACGGGCGATGGTATCACATGTTGCCCCTCCAAGACAAAAGGCTAAGCCTAAGCCTAGGTTTACGTTGTGTTCACATATAAACATAGAATTTTAGTCCAGTAGCCGTCGTTTCAAGTTCTTGCTACAGTTACAGCGGGACTTCGCATTAACCAAACGGTTTCAGTGGATATCTTGGTCGAACAAACAAAATTGCACCTGGCGGCGGCCTATCGAAGTAGCAAACAATTGCTGTACTGTCGCATCTTTTAGAACGTGGATAAGTTAGGTTGACGAATGTGCAACAAAAGCATTGATAATCCGTACAAAACAATTGTGATTACCAATGGAATTTTGCAGTTGCTAATTAGCATAGTGTCCAAATCAGTCTATAACAGTCAGTTATGTGGATTCATGAAACAGCATATCCAATTATAATTTTACTTTATTGCTTTCATTTTTAGGCCTGGAGTTCTTACTAGATGTTTTGAAATTTATTGTTTCAAAAGTACCTTTTCGCTAATCATGGATAATAGAGTAGTTTTTGATGCGTTGAGCGATGTTGCAAAAGTGGATCCGGTAACTTGACACATTTCAAGGACGTAAAGCTGTATTGGAACAGTTGAACAATTAATTGTTTAAAATTGGTTTAAATATACGGATCAACAAGAGAAACGTGATACAATTTGTTTTAAAATATGAAAAGGTAATGAAATACATAGTCCAAAGTACGTCAGTTCAGGATCGGTATATCGTGCAGCGTGGCGCTGATGTCTTGGAGCGGGGTGGGGCGGGGAGGAATAAGCGGGGGGTATAAATTTTCGCATTTTTAGGAACTCATAATTTTGCTCATATTCACCAAAATATTTCCCAATGGCTCTAAATTTTGCTAAATTTTTCAATTAGTTTTTGCTAATTTCTGCCAATATTTACCACACTTTCCCAATTTTAGCTAATTTGCTCAAATTTTCCACGCAGCCAGAGCGTGGTATGGATGCTGAGCCTTCATGAGGGCCCGACCAACCCCTACCGCATGCCTCCTTAGGACACCTACACCTATGGTTAAGTTTGAAATAGTGCGAGATGAAAGTTCTGGTTTACTCTATTTTCAAAATGCAACAGTTCTTGAGCAGGAAGTGTTTTGCAATTTATGCGGCGTTTACGTTATATAACGCCCGCCATGTGGAAGATTTGTCCACTTGTGGTCATGACCACACCATGGTGCATGGTACTCGGACGGGCATACACTGCAGCACAAGTCACAGTGTCGCTGACACCATGTATATTACACTATGGTGTCTTCGACACCCTATGTTTGAATACTTATTTTAAAAAAAGGCGGGAAAACTAGCTAAGTTAAATTTCAAATGATTATTGTAACCCACAAACAATTCCGTTGAAATCTTTGCATAGGAAGTGCGCGGACAGAAGTTAAACCGTATAAACACCATACAACAGAAAAAACTTAAAGACATTTTCCCAAAAGACCTTCATCGAAGTTTAGCTAGAAGTTAATGGTGTCCATGACACCATGTATAAATGCTGATGGTGTCCGAAACACTATATAGAATTGCTTAGAATACAGTGTGGGTGTTCTGTACACTATATCGTTAACGGTGTTAGGCAGGTTGTACGTGGACAAAACTTCCACATGGCGGGCAACTTATAACGTAAACTCCGCATTAAATATCGAATAAAGTACTTCAAACAAAATGTATTGTATATAATAAATATAAATGCATTATATACAAATTTTATTTACCAAAAACAAATATATATACATATTTATTTATAAATAACGCAAAAGATCTAGTTCCAGCGAGACTACACAATTTCGTAGGAGAACATCACGGCAGACTAGTGGGTTGAGATTTTGCATAAATAGCACGTGTTTGGCGGAAATGTGCAAGGAAGTTTTCGAGGATTCATAAACAAATTTTTTAAAAATTTTTAAATAGATATAAACAATAATTTACTACGATCAATAATCGAAAAGCTATCGACCTTCACTGTGCTTTCACAAGAATGCTGCAAATGGTTAGTAAATATCGACAAATTAATACTTTGATATTGAAAAAAAAAACATTTTGTTACATGATCTCGCAAAAACGCATGAAATCATAGTTGCTAAAATAACTGCTCGAGCTTCTAATACTTACTTCACAAGTCCGCGTAAGTCCACGCGAATACGTGGAGATCGATAAAAGTCTATTTACGAGACGGAAATATTACACGGGCCGGGTACTGCCTCACAATGAGTGTTTAATGTGTTGCGCCATAGAACAAAACAGTGCTTCCTCTACACCGTGCCTGATCGCAGTGTAAACACTTCATACCTATTCGGGATGCCATTCGACCAGAAACCGCCATCATTTCCGATCACTGGGCTGCATAAAACCAGATTGCGTAGTTGGGTATAGCCACGAAACGGTTAATCACAAATACAATTTCGAGGATCCCTATACTGGCGCTCACACCCAGGGTCTAGAGTCAACCTGGCGGACTGCAAAAATTCGCAATAAAAGCTGTCGGGAATAAGACGGGCTATATTGGACTCATATGTGTGAGTTCATGTAGCGCTAAATGGTTAAAACAGCTGGTCATAATCCGGTCGTTCAAATTTTAGCCGACACTGCTGAATTTCGGCCCCCACAATAAAACACTGGCTCTTCTTTATTCCAACAGCCTCCTCAAAGGCTAATAATTATATACTGTTATATACTCCTTGTTGTCTGGGGTCAGAATTCCCATATGTTAAACACAGGGCTAAACGGGGGTCGAGTCAAAAAATATCCAAACTTAGTTTTTGGTAGCATTCGATTCGTCTCAACGAGACAAATCAATTGGTGTAGACATATCGCTACGACACCCCGATCCATTTTGTCGACTGGTAGTGGTTAAGTGAAGAATATTGGAATATTTTGACAGGATAGAAATAGGGCGACAATTTGCAACATTGGCGTAAAATGGGCAAAAACATGGAAAAGTAAGAAAAATATTGCAAATTGTCAAAGAATTTGCAAAATGTTTGCAAAATTTGGAAAATTTGAGTTCTTAAATTTCTAAATTTTACCTCCCTTGGCCTACCACAGTCCTCCATGTGCCCCCTCCGATATCATCTGACATCCTGAGCCGACGGACCTTCGAGAGCTGTGAAATTATATATACACATAATCGGACCATGACTGGTCCTTTCATTTCTCGTTAAAATGGACACCATCCGCGAGAAAATAACCGACTGTGCAGACGCTAAATATGGCGCGAATATCTACTCTGGAAAATTTACAAAAAGTTGGCAAAACGGTGATCATAACATCACGCAGATCCGCAGAACATAACAGGCAGCTTAAATTTCATATTTTTATTATTGATTTAATTATATATATACTTTTTGATTTAACAAATTTATTCGGTTATTTATTTATTTATTTATTCGTTTATTTCATTTTTATTTGTTTGTAAATATTCTATTTATTTATATGCATATTTTATAAAATTTCATCAAACTTTGGAGCGAATGGTCTTGAAATTTAAGTATTTGTCTGTGGAAAACAGCGCCCAAGTTGACACATTCAGCGTTTTATGTGATACTAGCCAAATATCTCGATGGACATTTACCACATTGATCGCCGTTAGGTGCTCGGATCTTCGTATCTTGTCGAGTTGGATCGACGATACCAATAACAACCTACACAATAACACATAAATCATGTGGTTTTGCAAAGCAAACAATTTTAGTATTGCATTCTTAAACAAGCATGATAGTTTAGAGCCGAAATATTAAACACCAGAGAATTGTCTCCAAAGAACTTATAATTGTTTAAAAATTTACTTTCAAAATAAATATATGTCTGCTGTTGCACTGCAAGTACACCATAATGGTCAAATTCCTTTTATGTAGATATTTACAATATGGGTCCCTAACCTTTGCGTTAGTCCTATGAAAATAGGAACTTAAATTAATCATATCTTTGGATCCTATTTTTTTTTGAAATTATTAGCTGTATTTGTTCAGAAATTTCTACTATTTTTTGAAACAGTGCAGTTTGGAACAATTCCTTGAGAACTTTAAGTAAATTTTCTTACAATTTAGCATTGTCAAATTCTATTATAGCAATAAAATACAGTAGAACAGTAGTATGATTGTTTTATTAATTGTAACACATAGGACTAACATTTACCTGATTTTTTGACAATTTCAACGTTATGTTATCGGTGCAAAGTTGCAAATTTTGTAGAACACGCAGCGGTTTCTCGTTTGACGCAATTCGACAAAGACAAGACGAAGGCAACAGACCAACCCGACGTCCTGGTTTGCTTGCCTGAAATCAATGAAAAACTGGAGAAATAATAAATGCTGAGTTCAATTAAAAAATAAGTTTTATATAATTTTATATATTTAAGAATGTAATTTAATTTAATATCATACATAGTTTCATAATTTAATAAAAGCATGTTATAACTAAAAATGAAAGAAAATTTGGAAATTAAGATGGAACCACTTTTACATGATATTGGTCATTAGTACAAGTATGTTTAGATGTCCTACACTTGCGGTATATTTAACCGTTTAACCATTACAACAATATTCAGGAGCGTTCAATACAGGATAGGGTAGGAAATATTCTGGAATATTATATATAATAATCTATTGGCATAGCTTGCCAACGATGCTCGGCTATATATATATATAATTTTGAATTATTATATGAACAAAGCTGGGAAAATAAACGCTTGGTATTGGCATAGCGCGTCGTTTCGTCATGATATCATTTTAGCAAATTCTTAGCTTAATATTCTCGACTAGGTATAATTTCAGTAAAACCCATCAAATCTGCGTGATTACACTTTAGTCCCATTTATGAACAATCTGATTTGTCGATCAATATAGACTTAATAAATTGTGTTTTAAATCATATTTAATCATTTCGAAAAATTACTATCTTGATATCTGAATATGTTCACTGTCGTTAACTAATATTTTTAAACTATAATGACCAAAAACTTGTCTCGTTCTTTATCTGACCAAGTTTTTGTCTCTTCCTACATCCGAAAAAAATTTTATTATTTTATTATTTGAAAGATAATATTTATATTATTTCAAGTAAAAATATAGAATGTATATGTTAAATAAAATACTGGCTTTAACCACAAATCCACCGATATATATAAACTCCAAACGCTTTGGGACTATCCAGAAGTAGGGAAAACACTTTAGCGCTATGTGGCATCTGAACCACAAATAATATTGGCACAAAACTTCTATTCTAAATAATACTAACATAACCTTAAAATATTAACAAAATATCTTGGCATTCCATCAACAGCTTTGACTCCTTCAACGTCGGCTATTTATTCAAGACGCAATCACACAGATCGGCAAATTTTTCGAAACAGTTCGGTGTCAATCAGACCAAGTTCCTCTGCGATGAATTTCACCAGCTGTTCCACAGTTCTATGCGTTCTTCCGTAAACTGTCTCGCTCAGGACAAAAAAGTTAAAGAAGTCGTCACCGCAGGCGTCGAATCCGTGGAACGGGTAGGCCACTGAATAGGTCCAGATCGACCGATCCAGCGATCTTGAAAATTTACATCCAACAATTCTCGCACTAATTTGGCATAATGAGTGGGCGCTCACCCTATTGGAACAAAAATTTATTGCACTCATCCGGCTGTTCAAAAGGGAACAAAAATAATAATTCAGCGTTCGCAAATGCCCGTCACACGTAATAATTTCGATGAAAAAGAAGGGCTTGATGAAACCAGAGTGCGTGCTCATCCAAACAACCACTCCAGGAGCGTGGGGCTGGTGTTAAAATGTTTTCCATTTTCCTTGACCCAGAAATCGCAACTGTGTCGATGACCATTGAGCTTAAAGGAGCTTTCGTCGGACCAAATTACTCGATCAGCCTATTCCAGATCATGATCAAGTTTCGCCGATATATATTACCTCATTACCTCACCTTGCGGTCGCAGGGCGTTTCCATGGCAATCAAACGTCGCGAAACGCCCCTGCTTGTTGCTGTTATCGCTATCTTCACGGCGCCATTGCCGATACGGGTCTTGGTGGTAGTACGGTTCGCAATCTTTAATAACCTCCCATCCCCATATCCTGAAGGTTCCGCCTCGGAGTAGCTTCCTTGCTGCTTGGTCGCTGCTATGACTAGTTTGTGCAGAATTGGTTGTTCGTCCATGTGTAGGACGCGGCCGAGTAAGCGAAAACGGTCTTACTTGAGTATGTTGAGCAGCAGCACATTATGGCCGGTCCTTCTATGAAGTTCAGCGTTTGTGGTCCAGTTAAACCATGTTAGCCCGAAGATGTGTCGACGGCAGAAATCCTCGAAAGTGTCTTGCTGATAGAGGTTATTGTATTTGACAGGCCGCGTACCGCTTCCGTAATACGGAACCGGTTGGTTTACAGCATTGCAAACTCCTAGTTTTGTTATCGTTGACACCTCAGCCGATCGCCATAGCTGACGCATCGCTCCAAACCTGCTCGTAACTTTATTGATACCGTTGGGAATCTCCAGTTAGAACGAGCTCGTGCCAGTTAATACGTTTTCCAGATAGCAGAAGCTCTCCACGTGTTCAATGACCACGTTGTTTAGTTGTATGTTGCTTTGCGCATTGATAAAACGTGTCAGATGCTTTGTCTTGGCGCTATGTAAAGTCAGCCCGATGCGTTGGGCTGCGTTATACATACTAGGTATTTAAGGATATCAAGCATAAATATTAGTATTGAGCCTGGCAAGAACGACCGCCGCTCCCATGTCAACACTCAATTTAGAACAACTCTGTTAAGAATCCGTCCCAACCTCAAAAATATAGCCGTGTTGGAAGATTGGCACATTAATGAGTGACCGTATTGTTTGTAAAACAGGATATTTTGGTTCAAAATAAAGCATCCATGGTTCTTCCATGCCAGTGGCAATAAATACTTTTCACCGAAATTCCCCAATTCAAGATGCAATCGAAGCTAACCTGCCACCAATTTGGATCACTTGATTCGAGCACAGTGACGCGTTCACCGAGTCTAAAAAATAACAGACATACTAATTTATAAACTGAAACCGGTAAAGAAATTATTAGAGAAAAAGTGTTATTCTCCAATTCGTGGTATTGGAACCCAGTATGGCCTAACCACAAGCCATGAAGCAACATCGGTTCCGACACCGAGACATTTGCTCTGCTTTCCTAGCAAGCTTGTACCTATTTTACAAATTCGGTATCTGGAACAATAGTGCCTTGCCTTAGCAAAGAAGATTATGCGCAAATAGACGGTTCGAATACATTATCTGATGCTGATGAGACTTATACCAATGATAATTACGCCACACAACATGCGGAAATTTATAATTCAAATATTTATATATTTATAAAAGAAACAATTTGTATAAAAATTTTTTGTTGTTTGTTAGGAAGGCGAGATATGCCGGAACAGTTCGTATATAATTTGATTTCAGTTTTAAAGGCTGAAAAATATAATGGAGTTCTTAGTTATGCGAGGCAGGACGCCAGTGGTCGAGGCCCCATGCGTCTCACATCGGCAACCGCCCACCGAGTAAAAACTTTATAAATAAAGTGACGAAGCTCCACGTCCCAATAATTACCGGTAGCTGTTATAACTAATATATAATTATGTATACAATATACAAACAAATTTTAAGTGTTATTCCAGACGCTCCATTTTCAATTCATTTATATCCCGAAATAAGATAAAATATCTTCTTCTGCTAATTTTCAAGCCTTAACGTAGCAGTGACCTAGCGACGGTGTGCGGCGCGCAGGACAAGCATAAATTTTGTGCTCCCTGCTCAAGGATAATAACCTTTCGCTGCAACATCGCACATCTCTGATAATATTTTTTGACAAGTTTGTCAATTGCAGCCTACTGGAGTTACAACAAGTTCGCGTCTTAATTTTATACTAAGAAATTAGTCTTCATACTTTGAATTTTATTTTCTTGTTTACTAAGCAGAAAGCGGCCGCTTAGGGAGTGGCAGGGGGCGTACGCCTACCATACGCCCTGTGACATAGTAGCATAAAGTGAGCTGCCTACGACCATGCTCTGTCGGACAATACATCTCGCAACTGTTTTGCAGTAATTGTTACAATACAGGATACCACAAAAATTTTGTATACAGTGGTTGTGACATTGTCTTATAGTTGCACACAAACGTGCGAACAAAATGTGTACGAATGTAAACAAAACCAGAACACTGCTTCGGTATAAAGTCATGTATCTTCTAACTTATCACGCATTTAATAAAATTTTAAAATGCTATAATTTAGACTCTTGGCTTGAACTATAATATATCCGATACCATGGATGGGTTAAAACCTACGTTACACTAAGTTCTTCCGGGCCTCGTGCTTGGTACTCAAAAATTGCAACAAATTGTGAGCCATTTGGAAGGTTGCTGATGGAGCCACTGTTCTGAAACAAGAAATGCTCAATAATATTTACAACGACATTGTTTAGATTTCATTTAAACTTAAGATAATTATTTTTGTATATGAATAAAAACGCTGACTTACTGAGAGTTATACGCAACATAAAGAAAACACGGAAAAATATAATACAACCAATTTGGACTAATTTTGTGCGTAAAATTGCGTGCCAATGATGATTTTAAAAGTGTGTGAACTATTCGAAGTTTTCGACGCAACTATATTACTCAATCAGTGAAGAATATGCGTTTGGTGTGTGCTTAACTTTTACTAGTTTCAAACAAAATATCATAAGCTCTAAATACTTTACAAAGCGCAAGTTTAAGTTACCAAAATCAAAATGATATTTTGCTCTTGAAATATATATACGTCGAAATTCTAATACTTCTTTAAATATTTGACGTTTTTAACAACAAAATTTCAAGGTCCAAAATGCAGAGCTTTGACCGCATTATGTGAAAACCTGATATAATTTATTTCCAACAACTATAGGGCTTAGTGCGCAAGAAATTGTTATTTTCATATGAAATCCATAACTCTATAGAAAAGGACGTCCAACATGATCAGTCTCACGCCAATTTTTGGATATTTTGATTATGACTAAGGCAAAGTTGGAACAGTGTTGAAAGAGTAACCATCAGAGAACAAAAATATTAAGCCAAACCTGAGCTTAAGACTAAATTGTGCCTTTTACCAATCCATTTCCTCGCTTAGATTTCGTTGTTTCAATGTGGATTCATAAACAGTATTGGCGTCCGATAATATCATGTTGTTCGTTTAGAAGTACAGATTGGATATACGTTAATATTGTAAATATGAATAATATTCGAGTCCACGTTTTGGCAATAGCGTAAAAAATCGCGGAAATATATAATTTTGTTTTAAAACTACGTTTCTAACAAACGGAGAGGAGGCCCTTCCTAGAATCACCAGCAGTCCACAATTTGTCAATATTGAGGATACGGAAATCTGGCACCATTCGACTTAGCTCGACGATCACTGTCATATTACGACAAGTGTTTTTAATATTTTTGCACTGCCATTGGTACCAACATTAAGGATATACTTCTATTCATTATGAGAAATCTTAACACTAGGCCTAAGCCTTAACCTGAACATAAGTCGTCAATGTCATGTGACCTGAATCAGCTAATTCTGACACGATTCGGTTCAGCTCATCCTTGCAGGCCGAATGATTTTTATTTATTACATATACACAATAAGCAAAATTTTTTTGAAGATTTTTTGTACCATGGCAACGTAAAAATTGTCATAAATATGTCGTCTAGCTGAGTCGAATTGTACCAAAATTTCTGCTGTATTTTCAAAATTGACCAATTTCTAGGAGGAGTGTAGAAAAATCTTCCGGTCGGCGAAATTGCAAATTACAATGAAAGTGTAAAAATATCATTTTGTTCGAAAACCAAAATGTAACCAAATAAACTAAATATAACACAAAATAATGTAGCAATGCAAAGTGATGATTGTTGTTATATTAACCCCGAAGGGTATAACTCAAAACAAAAGGAATTAAACTTGGACCGTGGCGTCGTGCATCCTGGTTGAACATTAACCAAAAGTAGTAAAATCAAAAAATAGAGACTATATATTTGCCGCAGAATTACCACTATTTTCTCTAAAGGTTTGCATTTAATGTAAAAATTGTGGATTTTTCAGTGTTTAGTGCAATAAATGTCCATCAGTATTTTGCAAAATTATATTTCACTTTACTTTCACGTAAATAACAGCAGTATTTTGGGGAACACGTGTTATATAAAACATGAAGCGCTTAAAAAAAACCAACGTACTTAAAAAATGAATGCTCGTCCGCACCCAGCACAGCCACTGGTACTCGTGCACGTGCACAGCTATAGGTACATTTTTTCACACTACGCGTACACTTGCATTGCATTATATAGTTAGGAAATAGCCACGTTATTTTAGGAAATGCGATCGGATCAATAGCCAAGTCTCTTATACGGAGTTACAATAATGTATAGTCGATGTTTATTCAAACAAGTCAGGCCTAAGAACGGCAACACGCGAACTTATAGCACCTTATTTTACGATAAACCATTGGGTCAACAGACAAGTATTTTCTTCTGACTTACAATAGTATTGCTTAGTCTATGCTTGTTCAAGGAAGTTAGGTCTAAGAACGGCAACACGCGAACTTTATTTACGTTCCTCAGGATTACTTTAGCTTTTTGATTGTGATCTGTTGTGTGGGTACAAATGCACAAATATTGAAAAGAATTGCGATACCTGCAAATAGTGTTCGAATGACTTACCGATAAGCTAGGTGATACCGAAGCGTTACTTGTTGCGTCGTCGGTATCAATTGAGCTATGCAATAAATGTCGTCGTGAGGTTGTAAGTTGGTTAACTCCGTTGTAAGCTCGATCGTTGGAGAAGCGATGTGCTGGACTATAATAGTGGCTAGGAGCTAAAAGAATTTACCAATATAAACTTATTTTGAAATATAGGATGCAGCATCAAAACATATCTCTCGACTACATGAAAGACTTCTGATATTCGTATAAACCTGATTGTTTTTTCAAAAAATCCAGGTATGCCTTAAGGTCTAAGCCTAAACAGTACCACTATTTTCCATACAGTGGGTTAATTCTCGCGTATTTGATACACGGACCACATATTTAGTTGTTAGCATTTTAGTAACTTATCCTGTTCTAACGATTCAGTTGTATACGAACTAATTTTTACCTTAGTTATACCATGTGAAAGTAAAAATAAAGTTCACACGATGATTTATACCGTTAATGGACATTGCTTTTGGTACAAACTGCTGTACACGTAAGGTGTGAGTTGCTGTTCCATAGCGTAGTGAAAATACATTAAGAGTTTTCATTATAGGATTTATTAAAAAAATAACTTCGAAATGACTTACACTTATCTACCTATTATATAATTTAATTATATAGATAACAAATTACATACTGATAATGATTAATATAGTAAGTTTTTGTAAAAAATTATTAGAGCTACTACTTTCAAATCTCGGTGACATTGTACACAAATACCAGGATTTCATTGTGAACTTTTGTGTGGTTTTATGTATATTATGAAGTGCCTGGTGTGGCGAAAGCCCAAATACCAGTGTATTGTTTTATAATTTTGCACACTGTATCAAAATTAGGATCACAGAAATACCGGGATACAATAAGTGGATTCGAAAAGAACTACTGTATCATTTTCGGCAAAAAATGAAAATTTGCTAAACAATTTTCGAAACACGAAAACGCCCGTGATGTGACCGCTGCACTATGTTTCTATGAGTTATGCCATATGAGTCAAACTTCTTTTTGTCCAAAGACTACTACAGTTGAAAATATGAAAACTCGTACAAGCTTTCGAAGGATAGTAGGGTTCCTCAGCTGGAGACTGGTGCTGTTGAGAATCGAGCGAAAGACTTTTCATCGCCGCATCGAGTTTCGGATGCTTGTTCGAAACATTGATCTCAGTCCTATATTTCGGACTTGTAGGACTATCGTTGTAATTAAAGTGTCGACCTAAAATTTCCAAAAACTTTTAAGACTTAAAACAAAAATAGTCACTAACCTTTTATATATGGAATTAAATTGTGTGCAACAACAAACATACAATTAAAAATCGCACCGTGGCATCGAGCCCGAAAAACTGGAGTGAAAATTCACATTCGCTAGTTATCCCACTATTTCGGAGCTATTGCATAGATCCTCAAGCGTCTTCACAAATCGAACGAAGAACAACATCCTACAACCGTGTAGTATGCGACGAAGTGAGTTAGTGCAACATTTTAAAACGTAATTCGTTGTTGGAAAAGACGTCAAAGATTCTGCCGTTAAAGGGTGAATACCGTTTCATATGCCAATGTTTCAGGTGCATAAATGTAAAAGACTGACTGTTTAGTTAAAGTAACATCATTAACTGCTACATTTCAGATCGTAAACTGTAGGAATCGAACTATTGTTGTGTCAGAATGACCGCTGTTCATTTCGCGTCTGCAAGGTCATGTAATTTATAACAAACTGTTTTCAGTTTACAAATGTAGAATCTATTGTGCAATAAATTTGTTTCATTCCGATGAGACTTTTTACCCCAAATAGCCGTTGCTTTGGATGGACGTAAACGTAGTATAATAACTTTACAAAATCAAAAGCCATAAAAACGCTCACACGTAAAACACAAACAAGAATAATATTAGATACAGCCTTTAGAAATGGTTTCGTAAACACATCTGACAATTCATATCGCGCGTTTGCAATTTTGCCATAAACCCAATTTTCCACAGTTGCAAACAATGTTGTGAATAGTTAAGTTAAGTAAAGTATTTCATACCTTCGTTTATAATCTTTCTCGGATTTTACATGTCCGCCAAATAACCGTAAATTCAATGCGACTGTAACAAAATAATTTGACCTAAATCTAAACTATTTGTGCTGACTATACGAACGTCTGATCATAAAGCCACTACTGAATTTTTATCTGTAAAAACAGATATATATTATATATATTTGTTTAATACGTCGGCAACAGCTTTTTCAACGCTGCTTAAATGCGATCTAATTCATGAAGTACGAATTATATATAAACAAGTTTGCAGAACAAAATGACCTCTCAAAGTAATAAGCAGAAAACATGCTTAAAACTTTATTTAACGGTGTTAAGAAGTTACCAATGACGGTGCCATGGAACCCTTATTTTGCTAGACGCATCTAAAAATCTTTTTTGCTACTACCGATATATTGATTTCAAAAGTTCAATATTAACATTAGTTTCTACATTTTCTTTGTATCGAATTCATATTCTATTCTATTTCGTGATTCTATTATGAATTAATCAAGTAAAATCGGCCAACTTTAACAAAATACATGGCAGCAAAATTCTGCTCATATTGGGCTGAATTTCAACTTTAGCAGAAAATTTGGCGCTATTTTCAGAAACTGAACCAGCGCTGCTGAAAATTCTGCAAAAGTTATGTCCTATTAAATATTCAAAGATTAAAATTCATATTTATTCACTACATGCACTTTTGTTGTTTATGTAACAGTTATGAAAACAAATAGTAAGCTCATGATCGCGAAAACATAAAATATATCTTTTCATAAATCAATAAAATTTTAGCTGTTCTAAAAAAACCAAGTCTTACTGATCTGTTTTTGCCGCTGCATGGCGCTGCTTCGATGCTGCTGTTGAGTATCGCTACCGTAGTCGCTGTTCTGAGAATCTATTGATGATGATTTAATGTTTGCTGACGACAACAGCGGCGCTGAATATCCTGAAAAATTACAACGATTGGACGCATCAGAATGTATGCTGGGCCCTTTTGAGTTAGCAAAATTTTTTTGTATTGTCATTAATCGCCGTCAACCAAATATATAACACTAATAATCTAATTTTTGGTTTTTCAAATCTGCATATTAGATCGGGTTTTGTAGCTGTTAAATTATAAGATATGGTTTTCCGCAGTGAAATTTTAGTTAATAAATTAGCAATTGAAAAATTTAAAAGTATTTTTGGAAACATTTTACGATATCATAAACATATTTTTGAAAATAGATATTTATATATTCGTGAAATAAGAAATTTAAAACATTTATAAGAAATCAACTGGTAACATTTTCGAAAGAAATATAAAACACATTAACATGTTTTTTTATCGTAAATATTTATTTAAAACACAAAATTTTATACATTCTGAAATTTGTTTTTCAAACATTTAAAGCAGTGAACACTTTCTTTATT
>JASANE010017434.1:0-29424 GCA_030248225.1 Trileptium ribeirensis
TATGCTAAATACAGATAGGAAGACGTTGCCAAACCTGTAATTCTGAATTACTCCTTTTGCAGCAATGTATTCTTATACAATCAAGTTAAAGCTGTGCATTAAACAATTTTGATATCACTTTAAATTTATAAACTGACAACCAAATTTATACATTTCAATTATATTTACACAGTAAGTAGAGCAGACGGCCAATTATATTGGCCGCAATGTCATCCTTGTTTTGTACAAAATACGGTCTAAATGGAAGTTTTCGGTTCTGAAGTTTACTCTCAATCTTTTTTTTTTCAACTAGTATTTGCCGTATCTTAGGAAGTTTATTAGATCCAAAGAGTAATGTGTCAGTTTAGTTCAAGATTCAACAGTTTACACTGTTTTATTGCTCATGCACCTGCAAAGTTGAATTCATGCGAAAACAATAAATTCCTAGTAAATTAAAAAGCAAGAGCCTATAGTAAATATTATGGAACAGTATGACACTCAGTCATACTTGTAGTAATTTTCCTTATTCGATGGTATGTTCGTTTTTGGGTTCAGTCTCAAAGAGCTGTGCGGTGGTACCTCCAAGTTCCCCTGGAGAAGAAGTATTTGCTAGGCTCAAGGCTCTCAGTAGGAGTATTCACTACACCCACAGCAAAACTGTTTATATGTTCCTACAATCCACACAACCTGAAAATCGTTAACGTTAAGGATACAATGGAAACTTGCAGTAGCAATCAACTAAGGTTGACGAAGCCGTCAGAAAATATCTTCTTTAAAAATATATATGACAAAAATATTTGATTTTTTGGGTGGTACCAAAAATAAAAAAACATTTTCCAATAAGTGTATAATTCTCTAAAATCTCGACTGGAATTAAAATGAGCTGATTCGGTTCATAGGCGAACAGGTTAGGCTTAGCTTAAGGATCAAGGATTGCAGACTTATTCTTTCACATGAATAGAGCGTAACTTCTTAACCAGTCATAAATAGAATCAGCTAGTTTTGGTACTATTCGACTAAGCTCTATAAATTCTGTTGGAATGTTAAATAAAATAACATATTTATTGAGAAATTTATTTTTTAAACTTTTGGGTGAAAACGGGGGCCATTGACTGAAAAATAAATATGAAAAAATGTCATAAATATGGTATAAATAAATATTTTCTCAACTGCCTCGTCGACTTCACGGAGAATGGTTTCATTTTTTACTTTTTGTATTATAGGAATGTTTTTTGGTTTAACGAAGATTCTAGGTAGCACCTGGTTATTTGGGCGTTTAAACACCCTAGGTTCCATGCGCGGTTATTATTACAGTCAGGGCTCTCATGGATTTGAGCAAAACCTCTCAAAAAGCCAAGGGTGCATTCAGTAATGTCAAAGGGCCCAGGAAGAGTAGTCATTGCGCTGCCCAGCCTTATTGGTAAAAAATACTCCAGAGAACCATGGTGGTTTCCCCTTTATCCTTAGGAAAGTAAGTCTATAAGCTACCACATTCACCCGGTAAGCGAAACAACATGGTTGTGACCGAGTGTCATTACTCTTGTACAAAATTTTTCTTAATGCACTCCTGATGAAATTGTTAAATCTTACAATGTAATTTACTGGTAGGATTGATAACAAACATTGATGGGATTTTTGATCAACACTCGATTGATAACAAACATTGATGGGATTTTGGATCAAAACTCAATTGACTTCTTGGCGAGGGCTGTATTTGCTTCACCTCAAGGGTAAGTAAATACGGCGACTACTGATGGATACCTATGAATATATACATTTTTAGATACTTTCTAGTTACATGTACTTTGGAAACAAACGGCAGTTAACCTATACAATAATGGTGAAGTAAATGTAAGCAAATTAATATGTCATACGAAAGTCATAATTTTAGAGACAAACAGCAAACAACTGAATTCAATGAGTCGGGAGAAACAAATCCGCATGGTGATGAAATGCCTTCGGAATATCGGCGTCGCTGGCTATGCATTTATCTAACATATTTTGGCACTTTCGCAAATTTTATGCAAAGTGCCGTATATTGGGTAGCACTATGGCCTTATTTATCCGAAGTCGACCCGACGGTGCCGGAAAGCTACTTTGGCCTTATTATTTCAGCTTACAGCATTGGGTCGGTTGTGTCAGCGCCTTTGCTTGGTTATTGGTCAAATCGAACCCATTCTACCAAATGGCCAATTATCACCGGATTCCTGGTTAATATTTTTGGAAATATTTTTATGGCATCGGTGGAAGTTATCCCTGGACCCGTTTCGTATAGGCGTTACTGGATGCTCGTTGCTCGGCTGGTTGCTGGAATAGGATCCGGCTGTAGCGGTGTTGCTCAAGCATTCCTTGCTCATGCTTCGACGCTTCACGAACGTAACCGGGTAATGGGATATCAAGCTGCAACCATGTCCTGTGGTGTACTCATTGGTCCAGGTTTAGCAGCTGCGTTTTCGCCAATAGGCTATCCTGGCCTCATTTTACTTGGTGGTCTGGTTCACTTTGATATGTACACATTGTTGGCATGGTTTAGCGCGCTGTTGTCACTAATCTGCACAATTTTCTACCTTTTAATCTACCGCGAATTTAACATAAGTGTTGCCGAGGAAGAAATGTCCGACGACGGGCAGTTTCAAAATGATGGAAAGGAAAATTCTATAAGCGACATAACAGAGCTACAGGAGAGTCAGTCACTTCTTAAATGCAACTATAATGGTACATCATGTAGAGGAACAATGGTACAAAGGGATGAGGATTATTCTAATTCTAGTCTACGTTACCATCACCAAAGCACCGATCTTGAGCGAACATACGAACAACCGACTTCTCACAATTCACCTAAAAACGAAGCATTGGTAGGACGAAAGCTTAGCTTCCAACGATCGGCTGCATTTGATGAATTTGACCGCCCATTGCCTAAGGATGCATCAGGTTTTCATCCCACGCCGTCGTTTAAGAGACGAGCTCTAAACGCAAAAGACGTGTCGTTGCCCAAAATCAATCGCATCGCTGCATTCAACTGTATTCTTGTACGATTTGTTATACTATTTTGCGTTGTCTATGATGACACTGTGGGTTCACCGTTTACAATGGCGATGTTCAATTGGAGTCGGGCGGATGCTGTACTTTATAACGGAATAATTCAATCAGTTGGTGGAATATTAGATTTTGCTGGCAATATATTTGTTGGAGTTTATCTACTTCGATATGTTGAGGAACGCGTTACAATTGTTTTCGGAACAGTGTCATTTGCAATGTTTTATTTGGTATCCTTTTCATGGCCTGGACTTCCAGATTTGATTGATTCGGCGGCTGGAAATGTGACAAACTTTAGCTTCGCTACATTGACACCAGGAAACTGGACCCACTCTGCATACCTGGCAGATCATAATAGTTTTATAAATATTTCTTCAGTTAGTCTGCAATATGAATCGTGGATTCGTAACAACAATAGCGTGATAGCCGACAATTCTTACAAATCGGATTCTCTTGATGAAGCGTTGGGATGTTTCTATTCGTGGTGTGCGTACACCACTAGGATCTACGTAGCTCAATACGTCGTAGCATTCGCGTTCTTGGTGCTTGCGTTTTCAACTGGATTCACACCGAACGCAACTCTATTTTCAAAAATCCTTGGTCCACGTCGCCAAGGTACGATGCAAGGAGTATTCGTTGCAGCGGGAAACCTGGCAATGACGATTAGTCCTATTTTTGTAAGTACGGTTTTTGAAATCGCTGGTCCACGAGTGTGTTGGTCGATTGGCCTTGCCATACTGGCTGCTACTCTTGCTTGTCTGGCACTTAGTTTTCAACATTTAAAGGGACCTAAAAGCTATGAACACTATAATGCCGCTAAAAAAGTTCGGGCGAAACCTAGCGGAAATATGACTAGTGATTATGGATCGACTGATATCACTGTTACTAGAGACCTATAAAAATCTATATTGGTAATATTACACCGATACCGATAGTATTTGAATACATGAAAGAACCGCGAATCTATTCTTACTTTTTAGTGTTTTGTGTTTAAGAACCCTGAACAGGTTTAACAACGGTCATAATAGACTGTCATAAATACGGTAGGTGAGGGCGACCTTTGACCTCTAAGAGGCTCGGTAACAAAGCAATTTTCACCTTCTGATGACCATATTTAACCACCAATATGCCATATTGTGTGCCGTGTGGGCAAGGATATAAGTATTGGTCATTCAAGGCGTCATTCAGGAATTATGGCCCATACAGTTTTAATTACGACACGCTATTGTAAAAATTTATAGTTATGATTTTGAGGTAAAATTAATTATATAGCTATTGCATAGAACAAATGCTGTATATAGCCAGTAATTCAGGAACAACATCATAGAGGAAGTGCTCATTTCTTTCTTATTATGGCTTTATGAATATGAATATCCAAGCATAAGCATTTACTGAAACGAAACGAGTGAAGCGAGCGGAATTACCACTGCGAACGGAAGGGGCAAAAAACGTGAAAATTTCTTTTTTTGTCTGCCGCTGTCGTGTATAAATCATCAAGGAATGGACGGATTTCGATAACATTTTTGTGCGATAGCAAAGGTGATGACGATGTGAACTTAAGTTGAACTTTAAGAGCGCCGACACCATCTCCCGGTTCAAAATGGTAAAAATAGGTTTTCAAGAGTCCTCTGGCCCTAGGGGTACCATTGTTTCGGAGCCATATCTCGTGACACAGGCTTCACGACTAAAAATAGAGACCACAATGCAAAAACAGCTCATTGAGATATAAAAAATTGTCGTAAAGTATTTTTGTCCCTGTTTAAAAAAAATTGCGCCATAATATCAAAATAGCCCAAAAAGTATTTTCAAAATTTTTACAAAGCATTTTTGCTTGTTGGATGTGAACGATAGGATTATAGTATGATTTAATCGGTTAATCACGCTTATTTTATTATTTCGATCCACGATTGTGTGTGTTATTAATGCTGTGGGACGGTATCGGAGCAAATTTTGGTAAATTTTGGCACCAAAAATAGGCAGATTTTGTCACTTCTTCAATATTAGTTGTATATACATAATTATAATGTATTTATAGATTTTCGTTGTAGCTGAATACGATGAAAGCCATTGTATTTGCCTTGTAAGCAAAAAAGGCAAGTATCAGGGTGCTACAACCTAAAAATTAGTCTTCAAACTATAATTTTCCTTAAAAGTTGTGATTTATAAATGTCAAAAGCTTCCGTCTTTTTGGTCATTGAATGAAGAAAATTAAAAGATCTTCGGCTTTGCTATGTGACTCTAGTGTCCATAGAGTTGCCATTAAAGTAATGGCGTTGTATAATTGCTATCGAGTGCAAGCTAACTGAATTCAAGGACCTGAATTCGCAAAAGTGAAATGGTCTTGGCTTAGTCATCCAATACTTTGGATTCTATTACTTCAGTTAGAACTTGCGTTCCTGTAACACGCAGGTAAAGCAGAATAGTGTTGCACTGTGATGATAGAAGTATGTACATAACATAATGTTAAGAATGCATATATTTTGATATTTAACGTAGATTCCACCCAAAACCGAAACTTAACAGGGATAGAATAAAATGAATCTAGTGGCATCCCTGACTAAGAAACGTTTCATACCATTTAGTGCTGATTTTACCCTCTGGAATGTTTTTTCTAGAATGGACATAAATTAATAACGCGTCCATTTTGAGATCCCCCAAACAAAACCAACCAAAAATATCTTTGCGGCTACCATAAGATACAGTGGTACCAGTCAAATATAATTCTATTCTATCCCTGCTTAGCGGCAACATCAATAGCAACTTACACGTGTCACCTCCTGCAAGCATTAAAACACATTTTTACAATTATCACAAGCAATATTTAAGGAGGGAAATATATATTATTTGTACGAGTTTTGGGCAAAAGGAACGGAATTACAACAATATTCAGAACAAATATCAGTTTCATGCACAACTGTCTATTATACACGCTCGCGTAAAATGTAACATTTGATATATTTACGCCACCAGCCGAATTCGGTCACTGAGCAACCAGCCATTTGTAAGGAGCTTATACCAGTACATGGTTATGAAGTTTAAAATAACACGTCCTAAAATTATAGTTATGGAAAAATCAAATAAAGAAATCTTGATTTTCAGTCCGTTTGCGCTGTAAACTAATGCTTTAGCACGTTCAGAGGCTTTTCGACTGGACCGATTGAGCTAGGTTTGAGGATCATGTTTTAAATTTGGATTTTTTACAGTGCCTGTTGTGCTTTCCCGGCAGATTCGAGTCCACCGGTTTCAAAGTCAAAGACACATCGAATGCGCTGCTTCACCGATGTTCTCGAGCTCTAGTTTTGCGCCTTAAGCACATGATAAAAATATCGAAATACCAATTAGACATAAATATAACACTATTAAATTTTGTTGCTCGAGATTGACTCTGAAACATGTGAATAGATTCCTATTTAAACATATAGTCCATTGCCGCTGGTCTGCGTGCAGCAGCAGGTTCCATTTTAGACTAACATGTGACGCTGGGCGTATGCAATAATTGTTGTTCGTATGACTATTCAACAGTATTGATCTTGATAACAATATGCTCAAATAATAGCGGCTAAAGGAAAGCTCAGTTCAGTGGTAAGCGCGTGAGCATATTCCAACACCAATATTTTTAACATTTTTGGTGGCCTTGATAAAAATGCTAGACACCAAATTATTAAAATTTGTTTTAATCTAGTGGTGAGTTTGTCGTTTGTTGCATGTTTGCACGTGCGTTGTTATTCGCTCCCATTGTGCGGTTCTTTAATTGAGCAATAGGTCCTAGATTTGTATACCCACTTTGAATCATTCCAACACTGGCTTGATTTTGCCAAACGTAAGATACACAATTAACTCGAACGTGAAAAAGGTAAGGGTTCAACCACCGCCGTCAGGTCCGAGTTAATTGTGTATCTTACGTTTGACAAAATTGAAACGTAAGATACACAATTAACTCGGACGTAAGATTTTGTCAAACGTAAGATACACAATTAACTCGGACGTGAAAAAGGTAAGGGTTCAGCCACTGCCGTCAGGTCCGCCTGTAGTTGTGTTTTACTGGGCTTTTCACTTGGATATAAAATTGAAGCTATGCTCATTTCGTTCAAGTTTACAGTAGAGTTAGCTTGGCTGACTCTGAAACCCAGCATCGCGCATTTCGACGCTGTAATTGTAACGTCTTCTTTGCAAAATGGCCTACTCCTCACCACCCAAAGTCGAAGACTGATGCGGAACGCTTCAAATCGACTACTCTACAGCACGTAAATATAACACGTTGACTCGATAATATTTTTATAATGCTAACAAAATTTTGGAGTACTAAAACTATGATATTTATAGCTGAAGAAAACACCGTCAAAACACTGGCGTAGCTTAATATGCCATAATAATACTTGGTTTCTTAATTCATTTCCTGAAACTACTGAAATGATTAAACACCACAGTCTTGAGAGCCGGTGACGAACAATCTGCTTTTCGCAATATGCTACAGCAATATAGTATTTTATCTTCGGAACGCGACATATATCTTCATGAGTGAAGCGTGCCAAAGAAGCATACAGGAGGGGCCAGAATTAGCTACAAGACTCAATTGATAGTGAAGTCCAGTACAGTCTAATCAGGAGTCTTGATACCATTTGTGAGCAAGGTCCGAAGTCCCCGAGGTGGAGTGGGTGCTTCGGAGTGGCGTGGCTGGGGTAGGGTTGGAAGGGAGATCGTACTCAGGGGAATCAACCCGTCGGCGGTGGCTCGTCAGTTGCCAATAAAGTTTCGAAATTTTTGAGATTTAAAATAAAATCTTGCCAATTTGTTTCGATTTTTGGCAATTTTCCGGCAATTTTTCCAATTTTCCACAATTTTTGCTAATTTCGCGTTATGTTTGGCTATTTTCGCCCAATATTTGCCTTTTTGTCAATATTTTAGTACGCTTTCGGCGCCCAGAGGGAATGCAGGGCTTCTCGGGATCATTAATATTTTGCCAATTTCCCCCGTGTTTTGCCAATTATACGTTTAACATTCTCAATTTTTCTCCAATTTTGCCACATTTTTGGTTATTTCCACTGGTTTGTGCCTAGTTTACACAGGCTCGGGGGAGGCCAAGCCGGGGGTTACGGAGTCTCAGGGGGTGATCTCGCGACTCCCAATATGAGCATAATAGGCTCGATACCGGTGTATAAGCTTAATTCCCAGTCCTTGCTTAAAACGTTATCGTTAATAAGGTATGAACAATCTTCGCGTCTTACGAACACGCAGTAGTACTTGTACACTGTCAAAAATTACTAAGAAGTGTTGGTTTATGAAAAGCTGACAATAATTATGATTAACGATTAATGTTAATACAACATATTATTGATAATATGGATTCATAATTAATAGTTTATTTTTAAACAACATCGATTTGGGCAAAAAAATTTTGTTTCATCATAAATTTAGCGTAACGAGTACGAGTGTTTCGCTTGTACCATTTACTGTTGATAAGAGTTCTCCAAGCCTCTGGTTTGTATATAGTGCAATATATGCTGATGCCTAACGCAGTGAAAAAAGTGTCACAATCAGACGGTAGTAGCAAAAAATCGCTATTGAAAATAGTTAGGAGGTAGAACAGTTGAGTGTACAAAAATACATCATAAACTCACTTGTGTCGTAGCAAATTATGCCGTTTCCTACGAATCCGTCGAAACACGTGCAGCTTGTCTCGTTGGTTATGAAACTGTGACTGCAATGAGAGTGTGCGTCGCAATTGCTCATATTTGTATAGCATGGATCTGAAAATATATTTAGTAAAAAAGGGAGCAAAATGGAAGTGTATGACCGTTCTCTTAGCATTGACCTCATATTTCTGGTAATGTTCAAAGCGCATTAACTGCCGCAATTTCGTGGGATTAGTCGGAATCCGTCAATTTTGTGACAAATAGATGTAGTATCCGTCTGCTTTGTGCGGCTATAGCGGAACTATAGCTTTGACGGTGTCGACTCAATCAATAATAGATGTGCAACTCATCACTCCTCAATGCGGAGTACTACTTACCCTCTACCCACCAAACTAAGTGGCCAAGAATAAGGGGTAGGACCGAAAATGGCCGTAACCTTTAACATCGGTTAACATTAGAGTGAAATGAATTTACACACTGTTCGTTTATACTAACTTGGTACAAATAATAGCAGCAATATAGAGCTTTTGGCTGTAGAAAAGTTGGCTTTGGGGATTAATTTCTAGAAAGAGTATTACTTTTACCTGCAGAAACGGTCAAAGCAGTTTGCATAGTGCTCCCTGTTATACTGATTCCAAAGTATTCTTAGCAGTAGTTAAGGTCGGTGTTGGTTAGCGCTCTCTGAGGAAGTTGCTGCAGTCTAAAAGTTCTCTTGAACCGATTAATGAACTGTTTTAGACGAATAAATAGTTTAGTATCAATTAAGAGCCCCGTGCGCTGTAAAAGAGTGAATACATGTGATGCGGTAGACGCTGTGACTTTATTAAAACTTAGTGGATGCTTCGCGGCTGCCATGTGGGCTTAGGAGGGTAACACCGTCCCGTCAATCGATTACATAGTTTGAGAAAACCTTTTAATAATAACATAGGTGGAAAGTGCAAATCCAAGTAGTGACTCAATACTTGTATTTTATGTTTAGTACCACACAGCTCGATCTTTGGTTTGTTAAAATTTCTAAAAACGTCGTCTTAAAATGAAATTGCTTTCTATATTTTGTGTAGTTTGCAGGTTTCTTATCGTTTAAGGTTTTAATAGCTACGAAATATCACACGCCTAAATGCTTTGTGGCACTTACCGATAGTCGATAACCGTTTTTGAACGCTCCAATGACAAAAACGTTCGACACTAAAAATTTGACCGATAATAGTTGTATGCTCATTGATTTCTCTAACCAGGACCGCGCTGGCCAGTTAATCATGCCACATCTCTTTCATAGCACGAGGTATGATAACAACGCCTTAGGAAGGCTGAAAAGATTGTCACTGCCGTTACGATTTTGACAATATGGCCACTACATGTTTTAGCGAAGCAGTTTTACGGTGTATTGTTTTCACATATTAGGATGCAGTGTTCATTTGGTGGACGAACTTTTAAAAATTGGCAGATTGCTAGCGGAAAATTAAAAGCCAGTTGCCCTGTGTAATCGAATAGAATTCTAATTTTTGGTATTTCCTTTTATTCCTAAACTATAATGTGTATTTCGTACAGTCTTGAACAAGCTGTTGTCGCGGCGGCGGGCTAAATCACTTCGAGCTTCGCATATTGGCCTCTGCGATAGTTAGTAGGGATTGTTAGGGTCTTTAAAGAGTCCTGCAAAGTGAACAAATAACTAAGCAGGTGCAAACGCGCACCGCAAAACAAACTCGGTTAATATAGAAACGACGCTGGTACTAATGCGCTATTTTATGCGCTAAAGCATAAATTCACAGCATTTTTTTCCGTTTTATCTTCAGTATGAAACATATATCTCTTTACGTGAAATGTCGCGGTGGTATAAAAGCACAACTGGAATTAGCTATAAGGGACTTCTGTCATCGTCTATGCACTAATAAGGTGTAAAGGCCAGGCATCTTGTGCCATGCCAGGTCATTTTGGACATCTTGTGTAAAGATGACATTGTATAGCTTGCTTAAACATAGCGCTTCAAACAGATAAAAAACATTTGTTACTACTCACAGACACGCTGTACCTCTTAACCATACGCAGGGGGTGAGTTGTTCACCCTGACGTTTCGGATTCTCCTAAGCCATATTTAACCTATCGGAGGCAGGTCACACCTGCAACAGCAGAACCTTTAGTCTAAATAACGGGTTCAACCCAAGTGTTGCTTTTTCGAAGAGATATCCGGATGATGTATGCCGTTATTAGTATGCTACATCGCACAAGTATTAAGAAAACATAGTGAAATTGGATTATATACAGTTTGTCCGGTTATTGATAAAAGATTCAAAATTATAAAAAAATTTCTCAAAATAGATAAAGTTTGGTTGAATTTTGTATTTTAAGAACTAAAAATTGCGTAGTGGACTGTGACGTAGTAATTCAACCCCCATGGCGGTTCAGTAGTTCACACATATAGTGAAAGCAGTGGTGAAATTGGTTTATTTATTGTGAAGCTACATATGGCAAGAACAAAATTTTAGAAATTTTGGCACAAATATAACTTTCATTCCGTCATACTCCTACAGCAAGAAATGTGTTAACGTGGTTAGTGTTAAATGCATGCCAGGTGATGTTCTATGCAATGTGTAAATTTGAGTCAAGGAAGTAAATAATTGCTACTTTTTACAGACGAAAAGACCAGTTTGTGTAGATTTCTGCTCAAAGTATTAGTTTTGAGGAACTTACCCCTCCGCAACAAAAATTGTATACGCGAAGATATTGTAGATATTTTGCAATTATAATATATGTGAAACTGATATTATGCTACTTATATTTATGTAATACGCGAATATGCCACATATAGTTTGTAAAAATTCCAGTCAAATAAATCATGTTCTTATCATGTGATATGTCATCACATCCAAATATGGGACTGATTTTGGCATGAAAAGTAGGATAATCAACACTGGCTCCTCAACTATTACAGACAAATAACCATGCATGAATAGACTAAATCCCTAATCACATCAAACAAAAAAGTTTAGGGAAACTAAGTTGCTGCTGATCAGCAGTAAACTTATCAGCCGTAAACAGTATAACGGAAGTACAAAGCGAATCTTTTCATTTGATCTTTTTACCTTCATCAGAATTGTCGAAGCAGTCATCTTCACCGTCCAAAATCCAGAACGAAAAGAAGCAATTGATCGTTGTTCGACACGGAAATGTATTTGGTTCTTCGCATTGACGATAATCTGCAACAAATATTTACGTATAGACAGATTCAATATCAGCACTGAAGTCGATCAGGTGTCTGACTTGTTAAGTTACACCGACCAACGTACGCATTATCAGCGATTTGTTAATACAATATCTTGTGTTTTAAAGCTATATGTTTCACATTAAGCTATAAATCTTTGCGTAATTCTACCTTGGCGTAAATAAAAACATGTATGATTCAATGGAAACCCTTTGCTAAAGAAAATGCAATTGTTATCCACATCGTTGCAGTTGAAAAGGTCGAACATATTAAGGTCGAACGTTTGGGAAAGAAGCTTTGGAAAGAATGTTCGAATATTGCCCTTGTATGCATGCATATTAACGTGCAAAATGCAGAATTGTTACCTACCCCAATGCATTAGGGCTATATGCCACATTATATTAGCTCAAATTTTGAACGCGTGTATACAAGAAGTTACTATATTTTGCAGACTTGTGTGCTGTCATGTATGTATGAAAAACCAGCTATGTTCGAGATACAAAGCTCTATTCAAATTTTATGGGAAATTCTGCACAATGTATTCTGTGGTTTTACTGCACTTAGAATAATTCTAAGTCGTCTTTAAGATGCTCCTGTTTTGTAAGGCGCTTTCAAGTTTGTTTTGAGGTATCAAAGGAGACACTGCCAATAGAAGGCTGAGTTAGAATTATTGCGTTTTGGTATATGCCAAAGGTACTTACAGAAAATTTAGAAACTACAAATCGTCTTTTTCAGAGCGAATCCATGAAAGAAATAGATTTTAAGGTAAGTTGAAATTGATATTATATAACAACTTGATATTTTATGTTTCAAGCCTGCGAGAATTGTCAAGTGTCGAGAAGTAGCCATACCCCTAGCTAGCTACCATTGAAAAAATTTATAAAAAAACTATGGGGTGTCTAAGACACCCTGTTGTCGACAGTGTGCCTGACACTGTGTGGTGTACATAAGTTCCAAACGTTGCGGACATTATAACGTGAACGGTGCATAATTAAAGAAAAGGCTTACATATTTGATCTCGACACGATTCTTTAGCAATATCTTCGGCAACACAACGTCCACATGCTGTTCTCATTCTGGTTTCGCAAAGGATTTGTCCCAAAGGGCAGACTAGAAATTTACAAAATTCGCAATTGACGACATATACTATTCTTAATCTAGTATTGCCGCAAAGAATAAACTTAGTTTCAAAGGTGGCCGTTGTCTAATACAAGGCACCGAGGGCTACTGTTTTTGCTCTTGTATCATTTCCTGCTTAGCGACCAGATAGCTGATATCGCGTAAGAGATATCGATGTGGTTGCTCATTTCTTTGCAAAGATTGTCTCCAGACATCGTTGGGAGTAAGCTGAAAGGTATGACATTATCGGTTAAGATAAAGCATGTGTGTAGCGTATGTCTGATGCGATATTGTACAATTGTACAAATTTTATAATGACTCAGTGTAGTATATTTAAGTAGATTGTAGTGAAATAAAGTTGGATATACTGAAACTGATTGAAATATAAGTTTTTTATATATTCCAATCAGGTGCATGTTTTTACTGCCAAAATTCCAGTCTATATGTTCACGCGGTAAAGGCATTTGTAGAATTCGTACTTCAACTTTCAACATAATTGTCTTGTGATATAAAAATAATCATAAAACTATGCGATATTATTAAAAACATATTTTAGTCAAGTTTTATCGTTATATTTTGTTAAAGCCGATGTTATTCGACTGTTCTAAGTAGCGTGACACTCTTCAAGACCGTTGACGGCTGCGGTCCGTCACGGCTTTTTTTCGAACTTATCCTCTAGGTTGATGACCGCATTGTGGACAATAACCTTGACTACCTCACCATTTTTTGAATCACCAAACCCGTATGCCTTGGGGATTGGTACCATCGATTTATACTTCACCAATGTTCTTTCACATCCAATACTATAGCCCGTGTTTTTGACCCATTAATGCGGCGTTTACGTTATAAAACGCCCGTCATGTGGAAGATTTGATCACGACAATACCACAGTGCATGGTAGTTGGAAGGCTATACTATGCGGAACAAGTAATGGTGTGGCATACACCGTGGACATTACACTATGGTGTCTTCGACACCCTATAATTGAACAGTTGTTAATAAAAGGGCGAGAAAATTAGCTAACTGAAATTTGAAAATATTTGCGCTAATTGATTGTGTCCCATAAACCAAGCCGTTTAAAACTTTGCGTAAGAAGTGCATGGGCAAAGCTTGCACTGTATAAACTCCCTACAAAAGAAAAAACAAAAAGGCATCTTGCCAAAGGACTTTCCTCACCGCTAGTCAGAAGTTTATGGTGTCCATGTCACCGTACATAAATGCTGATGATGTCCGAAACACCATATACCGCTAAATCTACACCTCCCTGCCTTCTGGAGGGCTATCTTTATAGTGAAATTCCGAAACATATTAATAACGTTCAACCACGAGGAGCATGCGGAGTATGAATGTAGTGCAAAAGATATGGAGGGCTTATAAAATTAGTAGAAAACGATCATGATAGAGTATCGATTTGCTAGTCTATAAAATTAATGTGGTATAAATCACTGGTCCAAAATTTGCGTGGTATGAATCTGATGACCTTAGAACGCGGTGGGGCTAGCCGTGGTTATGGCCCGCAACGTTTGTCATAAACCGTGGCGAGGAGGCGGATGGAGTATGACCGAAACTGGAGTGCAGGCGCTAACAGTGAAACTCTGAAGGGTGTGACATTCTTGAGAACAGTCGAATATCATCGCTTTTGATACTGTTAACCCCACTGTTTGATTACTTAAATAATAGATGTACTTTCATCGGCACCGTTTGAGCATTGTTCGATGCAATCGCGTACCAAATTCAAGTTCAAACACTCGACACCGTCATCCAAACAGTCGAATATGTTCGATTCGTTCAGTGTCAGATTGCATTGACCAGGAATTTTATCTGGATAATCGACTATCTCTATAAATGTCAACAAAAAATGGTGTAACTAACTTTTTACACAGCACACATATATATTCGTATGCATATCTTACCTTTTCTATGCATATATAAGGCACTGTGGCTCATTTGGGTGAACGTAGCACTTTCGACAGCGAGGTCGTATTTGCATGTTATATCCATGTCCGAATCATTCATCGTTCCATCACCCCCGGTGTTTATCAACTGAGCAGCATGCAGGTGATCGGTTACTATCATATGCCTTGTACGGGCCGAGAACTTGGGAAAGGATACAGGCACAGTCCTCCTGCATACAGCACGAATGTTCATAAGTCAATTTTAACCCACACAAATTCACATATATGTAAAGGGTACAATAAAACACGACAATAAGATGATTTCAGTCAAAGCTTAATCGCATTTACTTTTATACCAAATTTGTAATATTTAAAAACGGCACACTTCACGACACGCTGAGCGCAATAGGTAAGCTAAGAGGTATATTTATAAATTATACGTAAGTGTTTCAATATTTAAATAAAGCACGTACAAGTTTCTGTGAGGCAAGGCTACAACTAGAAATCATTTGTAAAAATTCAAACTGAAAGCTGTGGGTCGAACAAATAATTTGCAAAACACAAAATTATATAAAGTTGCCCAGCTGCTGCGCTATGTTTACTGACCGTGTGTGTTACAATGTGCAATGTCTGCTACAGACGCTTATATATACAGATAGAAACACCTGGTCTATCATAAATGTGGCCAATGTAACGTTTAGGGGCGGAAGTCAAATGCATGCTATGCCGTTCTCGACATACTAAGCCTAAGCCTTAGCCTTAGCCTAAGCTAAGGTCCCTATATGAGAAAATAAGTAAGCCTAAGCCCCTAAGTTGGGGGCTGATGCCCCACGAACCCCTCGCTCTAAGCTGTTCTTTTTTCTACCGTTATAACGTCCGGCCCCTAAAGGCGACATGAGCCATAAATGTTATGGTCCTTAGTGGTGGATGTATTCTGATATTTGAATGGAATAGAAGTGTAGTTTAAACTGTAGAATTCTTGGCTCACAGAACAAAATTTTAAGATTTAAAAGCCTCAAGCCTCTAGCTAAGTCATAAATTTTGCTAATAATCATTGAAATGTTATGACACAAAATATATATGCTATATTACTCTTTTTGTTGTGTATCTTATTTGAAACGTATGTAGCCGAACACAGGCTGTTAATCACTGCTATATAATATGTATCCTTGAAAAAAATATAGAACTGCACGTGATTACAGTTCCCTTTCCATATTTCTAATCATTTTTACACTGGCAAAGTTTGCTATTGTCTAGGTACCCCAACTGTGCTAAGATCATCTGCAATTGTTGTTAAGCCCTAGGTAGACAGCAAATACAGGTTTTGTGTCTTAGCGTTCAGCCAGTCATCTATTTGCCAAAACCACGGGCCCCACCAATATTTGTAGCTACTATACATTATAGGTGTCCACGGAACGGGGTTACGCCCTAACAGGTGGATCTCCTTCAGCCTAAAAGGTATGTTTACACCACCGTCCTTCGGCGGCGAAAAATTTATCAATCATGAGCAAAATTGCAAAATTTTAAAACAAAATTAGGGAAAATGGAGAAAATTGTTAAGAGAAGATGGGAAGATTGAGGAATATTTTTGGTAACCACCGTGCCTTACCATTCCCGCCCACAGACTCCCACCAAACTCTTCTATTCCCAAAACCAACGGACCGTGGTCACTTATGGCCCTATATGTTTCAGCGAGTGCCTTTCAACGTCAAGTACTGCTGTTTCATGTCGTAGAAGTTTAGCAGCAGCAGAAATACTCAAATTGTTGTTTTGAAGCTGTATTTTTCTTTCACTTACATCGAGAAATTGTGTCCATACATATTTGCACACATATTACCAGTAATCCAACACAAACTGTATGCGATCAAAGCTAACATAAAGAGAATATCAAACAAAAAACTCAATTAAAACAATGACTATGCAATTAGCTAAAATTTAGCTTATATTATTTACAGTTTTGTAGCTAATTATAAATCTTTCAGTTTTCATTAAACTTCGCTTGTTAGATCTGGCGTGGCACATTGCAAAACCACCTTAGTCAAAGCTTGATTATTGAGTCGGTCCTTTATAGCACTTAGCTTGAGTTAAACTTTGACTCGATTTGAAGAGTTTTGAGATCAAATCTTAACTCAAGCTGATGGTTGAAAGAAGACCCTACTCAAGATTTGACTAACCGTTTTTGCAGGAATTAAATAATTGCACGCCCGAAGTTGTATTTTTTTATAATTAATATAATAAAACGTTAGAAAACTTACCAACTTTAGCAGCGCATCGCTGCTGTTGTTGAATAAAAAGCACAATAGTCGAATATGCCAGAAGCACCAATAGTTTATTATATCGCCGAAAAAACAATGGCAGCGAAATCATGATCAGTGAATCTGTCCGTTTAAAATCACAACGCAAATGTGTTTAAAAAACAATATTGAATTGATGAACTCAATAATTATTTTTAGTCCATTTTTCACTGTTTAAACTATTTGGAAAATATTGTACATTTCCAAATGAAAATTATTATTGTAAGTAAATCAATACTGCTATTGTAATGTTATATTTGTGTATATATTGAGACATAATTAACAAACATTAGTATTCGTGCGAAATGTTGTCGTATAAACATTTAACATTTTATGTACTAAGGCCACCAACCGAATTTATTTATTATCTAACCAACAATTTTTGGTGTACTGATGTCGGTTTACTGCAATTATTTTTCAGGTACCAAATTTTCCTACGTGGGATTACGCGGTAAAAAATAAGGCCATTGGCCCTTATTTTACGTCTAACCTTCTCCGAAGTCTCCCGGTTTTCGACTCTTTGCTTTAACTGAAATTTCCGACTGTCCCACTGAGCAGTAAACTCTGACGTCGTTTGAAACGTAAACCAATATCATGAAATGTTTTGCATGTTTCTTATGATCATATTTAAGGAGGGCTACTAGGGCACCCTACATTAAAGTGGAGGGCGTGGGAGGCTCCGGCTCCAGGGGCCTCATACCATGCTGCAACGATGGTGAATTTGTATTCGTACCTTGTATAGTTCAAACCACTAGTAATTAGTAACTCATTTAAGTATGATTTTAGCAAATACTAGCATTTTAAACAAAGTAAGAATAAACTCAACACAAAGACTTGAAACGGAAAAAATTTGTTTGTTTGTGGTTTTGATGTTTGTGCGTTATTGCTGATTTTTAGTGTTGCAAATCATAAGAAGGTAATTTACTGTTGCTCTTAAGCGCCGCACTGACATGGTTTAGGGGCCTCAGTGACACTGTTTGGTGGCCATATTGCCATATTGCCACGGTGTGGGTGCCTCAATTCTACTAATCTCAGGCCTGTTTACAAGCCAACGATGATGTTCACTGGGCGTGCTTGTATATATGCCGCGCAAAACATGTAATAGATGCCGCCATTTGGCATAAATATATACTAATTAATTTCACACACCATGTTTGTGTCAGCTGAAATAAGCTAAGAAATTATTAAGCATGCATGTCAGACAGATTTGAGTTTCTACCGATCCGTGATCTGGCTCTTGGCGCTGTTCAATTGCCATGTCTCTGTCTTTTCGGTACTGTACAAAATGCAGGTGATAATACCAATCGTTAGGCATTGTTGGCATTCTAAAAGCACCATACTTTTATATATATTTATAACAAAATATTATATATTATGTGAATAAAATTTCGCATCTACGGGTTTAGAACTTCATCACGGCACAGGTTTAATTCTGGCGGATTTATTCAAGACCCCGCTGTGGCAAGAGTTAAAAAATTTGCACCTTCCTTAACAAGTGACCCGGCACCTTTTCAGCTATGTCCCCATAGTCTCTTGACCCCAATCATCTCTCACCCCCAAGCCATTAGTTTTATTTTGTTAGCGTATAATAGCCTGACTTCAATAGATAAATTATACATAAGTTTGTTCTACAGAAAACGAATGAGAAATTTTGTACCCAAATGTCAAAAATTATCATAACGGGTTTTGCTAAATGTGAATTTTGTTAATGAACAACCATCAGATGTTTGAATGTGAATGAATTTTACGCAATACATAAGCAAATGAATTTTTTGTGGAAACACAAACAATTTGACAACTTAAAATTAGACAAATAATTATATGAAAGTATATGCTTTTATTATTGACGCACCGATGGTTAAAAGGAATAAATAAAACTACGAATATCCTTCCATCTATTCCTGAGTTACAACCGTTGTTATAATAAAGCTTTGCATTAGTGCGTAATTAAGTAACAATAATCTAGTTTGGGGCAAAATAATTTCATTTTGGTAATGAAACATAAATTTTAACGTTTTTGCGCGGTGTGCAAGTCTTCTAAAAATGTAAATAGTTTCATCCAATAAGGCGTTCCAAACCTCAGTTTACATGCAAAAATTTTAGCATGTGGCATTGCGAATGTCCGGAAACACATTTTTTTGTGCAAAAAATTGATGGCTGTAATTACTTAATGGGTAAGCGCAACGATGAGTGCCTTAGTAGTCACCGTTTATTTAATTAAATTAGATTAATCATAAATAGTTATATCTCCTCTGTCATGGTTCATCCAAATAATAGTATTTTCAACATTGAGGTGTAAAGTTGGCTATTTTCCCGATTAACACGAACATTAGACTGCTCCTTATTAGTGTTACACGAAAATACACGATAAATTTTATTTCGGGAAAAAACAATAGGGCAAATACATGTTTCCAACTACTTTTTGCTATTTTTAGTTCGCCAAAATGTACAATTCTTGTATCCAATCCATAACTATAGAGGAAAAAAAGATAATTCATAGTTTAGTAAATGGCAGAGATATAGTTCCTTAGTAGTGCGTTTTATGTTTTTGGATATGTCCAAGTAAATTTCCATGATCAATCGTTGAAGAATTTTTATTGGGGATATTATTTAAAATTTAGCTCTAAAAATGTAGACAATGAGTTAAATCATTTCAAATTTCAAACAGTTAGAAAACAAAAACTAAAAATAGCCTTTAGAAAACTATAATTCTTCTAACATATTTCTAGTTTTAATTCAGGGAAAGTAATCATAGCCATTAAATGATTTTTCTCAAGCGAAACTGAATATAAGAAAATAAATGGTATTTAGACGGTGAAATTGTGCGATTAGTAATTGTAGATCGCCAGCGGTATACCTTATTCTGGCTGTAAGAATAGAGGTGTAGCAGTAATTCAACCTACTTTAAATATAATAGTTATAATGGCATGGGGATTTAAAAGAGGAGTTATGAAAAAAGCACATTTAATGTTTTATATACAGACTACGAGATATATTTTACAACTATTAATACGATCATCCCCTACAGTCAATAAAACAGCATATTTTTATTTCTACGTATATCGCTAAATTTTTTATATCGCTAAATGTAAACAATTCTGATAGTAAATGTATGCAGATGTAATTTCGTCAAGATAGAATATCTGAACTATCTAATTTATTGGTCATGTGCTATTTCTATGTAAATATCTGTTGAGAACAGTGAAATTTCAAGCTTTGGTCAACATTTGGAGAACTGGTGATGTGCACAGTACCGTGGTCTTACAGCCAGCACCCGACCGTCCCAAACACTTCAGACTAACGCAGCAGAGCAGCTTGCGACCTTTTTTATGTGACCTAGGGCTTAAATGCAACCATTGCAATCAAATATTTTCAAGGTCATTCGGCTCAGGGTTGTAGATGGTCTCGGTACGAAGGGGGGGGTGCGGGCGGAAGCCGAAGCGCGACGACTCATGAGGCTAAGTATGGCTTAGAATGCTCTACCGTTAATAGATAACCACCACCCCTATGTAGTCATATGAACTTTTTTGAAATAAAAACGTGCAGCTCCGTCGAAAACTTCATTATTAGAAGGAGTCCCTGACAATCTAAGACCGGTGCTGCTCTCAGGATATGTACCCTGTTCAGAATTCAACAGTATTAATCCTGCATTACAAATCGTAAACCTACCAGAACTAATCAATGCTAAAGTTATCTTTTTAACATAACTATTGTCTTGTGTTCGAAAAATTGTTGTCACTGCAAGAGTGCTATAATAAAGGGAAAATGGAGAAATGATTTGTTACGCCGAAATGCACACGAACAAAAATCTATATATAGCAACGTTTTGTGGCACACTAATTTCATTTCAGACACCAGTAATTGAAAAAACTTATTTATGACTTTATGTAATATATCTGTACATAAGATAACAGTCAACAATAATAACGATAAGTCGCAAAACTTCTAACTTAAAGTGAAACGAAGCATTTCGTTCAGTGAAGCTTAACAAAATAAGAATATACAGAACGCACACAATTTCCTAGCATAATGATATACAGTTTGAAGCTGGCACAGTACTGGGTACGTCGCTCGGCTCTGTTTAAGAAAATATTTTAAGAAGATGAAATTATATAGTTAGGTTTTCATAAAGTTGTCTGGATCGAATAACGACTGCGGGTATCAAAGCTATAGAGCACGATAACGACGTTTGGTGCCTCATTGAGACTGATGTATTTCTAGCAATTTTTATATTCAACTACTTGTCGGAAATTCGTTATCACTAATTATTTCATCTTGATCGTACGAACTGTTTTGTACCAGAGTTCGCATCTCTAAAGGCAATCGCAATAGCAGCTGATCCACATGCAGTTGTTGATTTGGAATCTTCGATTGCAGTATAATTACATCGTTCAGCGATGCTAAAAAAGTTTTGATGAGCAAGGCTCAGTACAGCTGTTTATACGTTGCGCATCCTGCGGAATTCAATTGATTATAAATTTCACAGCTCGCATCATGTATTTAAAACATCCTGTTGAGGTTTTACATCCAACTTGACACATAAGTCCTGCCAGTCTTACATCGGTACTAAAACAGTCTTAGCATTTGAATTCACCAATGCATGATGTTTTTGCTCGCTACGTTATCGATATTTATTACATATTCAAATCAGGAAAACATGGTCGATGTAGATTCCATATGGCGTTAGAATCACGTTCTGTGTCGAAACTACGTTTGTTTAAATAATGCGCTCAAATCGTTGGTTGAGTTAGCCGTGTCACTTTAATTTTTATACGGAGTCGTGTTATTTGTCGAACGGAAGAAAGATTGACATCAAGCCAATGGGTTGTAACTACAACATAGATACTTGGCTGAAGAATGTGATACTTTTAAGCATTACGAAAGTTGAGCTGCGTTTCGTGCTATCCCCATTAATTTGAGGTGAGGGCATTTTGTGTTTTGTCACCCTGTATTTCATAGAGCGACGGCCCGCCCACATGAAAGCAAAAGGGAAAAATTGTCCCGTCCCTACGAAATCAAGGAGGACAAATTGTTGGCCCGGCGAAATCAAAAATGACATTATTGTAACCTCACGTAGGTGAATTGTCCTCCATTAAATGCAGGGTGATAGGGCGAAAAGGACGGTGACATGCCTAAAGGGTTAACATGAATAAGCTGAAGAATATTATTCTCTTCTGTACAATACGATTAGCACTTCATTCAACTTACGAAACAGGACACATTCAACACAACATATGGACTTCCGCCAATCGGTTCCTATTATACGGCTAAATAAAAATCTGTTCAATAAGTGAGACAACGATCCGTCTTTCCACAAAATAAGGCAAATTTATTCAATAATGCTAACAACAATGTTTTCCTTTAATTTCGTTTTTGGTAACTATTATCTACTATTTGATATCTTGTCGTGTATAGTCATTTAACAGACACCCTGCAAACTGATCAAACCCGCGTTGGCTCCAGCCTCAAGGAAAATACGATTAACTCACACCTTAATGCTTATGGTCATTCAATATCGGGATGCACTTAGGGTATACATGATCCTATAATATTTTATTATTTATAGATCAATGATTCATCATATAAATGAAGATAATTTTATTAATCGAAATTTGGATCTATTTTTGTTAGATACATAAATTATAGATATCATTTAGGCTCGCGCCACAAACGGAGGAGGGCACTTCTCGTCCACCCATAGCAAATTTTTAATTCCTGCGAGGCATTACGAAAATTAATTTTTTGTAATATATATGTTAGTTCTTTGATAATTTTATTATTTCAAGTTTGGATCTATTTTTGTTAGGTGCATAAATTACAGCTATCGTTTAGGCTGGCGCCACACACGGAAGAGGGCACCTGTCGTCCACCCATAGCAAATTTAATTCCCGCGAGACATTACGAAAATTTATTTTTTTGTAATATATATTTAGTTCTTTGAAGGATCCGTGTTAGCGTTCATTATAGTTCCTGAGCAGGCTGTATGTAGCCTAGTACCCCAACCCATACAGAATGGTTCATCGTATTATCTGAGCAGAAGAGCTTTGGACGCCCATGACGTGATTATATACGTGAAGCCGTGATACTAGCGTGTCAAAATCATGCTCTTCCTTTCAATGAGGCTAATAATCATTAAAGACTGAACATAAATGTTATATGAAATTTTAATACTGATTTCGCACATACATAATCTGGATTATATATCATGATCGATCATTCAATTTTGTTTTAAAATTGTCACGTATTTTGATATGCATGCATATGTTGTAGTTCTATGATTAGAGCAAAAGCAAAAAAAAATTAGCGTAAAGCCTATGGTAGTGAGTTCGGATCCCACCTTTGTTGACTTGCTTTTTTTGCATTTCTCAACATGATAACTTAAATATCAAAGATATTAGGCTTTATTTAGAAAAGCTTTGTTCTTATAAGAACTCCATAGATATGAGATATTAATTTTGCTCCAAGTTTTAAGACATTATCCAAAAAAAATTATTATCGCGGAAAAATAGAAGAAATGTATTAAAATGCACCTAAATCCCATCACACCTAAATTTTTCAATTATTAGGTAAAATTTTTCTACCTAAAACATAAGGTTTTTCTTTATAGATTTCCTTTGTCGGTTCAAGCTAAACTTTGTAAATAAAGTTTTTGAGAAATATCTAAAACTACTATCATATTCAAAAAGAAGCTAGCTAAAGCTAATAAAGTTAGGCTAATTAAACTGATATTTTATATGGGTTCTAGCTACTTTTACTAGACTTGCCTAAAGTCGACACATCTTCAAAAATTTCTGTTAAAACTTCATAGCAGAATAAATGATATTTTTGTTCGCCCAGACTTTCCGGGACAGAATTGCCTAAACTTATACATTACTATTTTATATGACGAGATAATTATATCAGAAAATATATAGCGTTTATTCTTGGAATAACCGTCGACTTTCTCTAATTTCAATTTCACTTTGAATATTTTGGCTCAAACTAAATAATGTGAAATCAAGGAAATGTCTTATCTGTACAAAATAATCAGTCGGGAAAATGTTGTCTTTCGCCCAAACTATATTTCAATAACCAAAATTGCTTGTAAAGTTCAAAACTATGATTATTGTGAATCAGTAGCTATAAAAATTTGGCCCATATCACAATTTGACCCAAGGCAAGACGAGGGTCGGTAATGACATTCATGCTATGCCGTTCCCGATATGCTAAGCCTAAGCCTTAGTATTAACCTAAGCTAACGTATATATGAGCCATGTATGAGCCCTATATGAGCCATGTACTATGCCTAAGCCTAAGTCGGGGGACTGGCTCCCCTAATCCCACACTTTAAGTAGATCTTTTTTCTAACGTTATAACGTCCTGCCCCTAAAGTTGACATGGACCAAAAAGTTTATAACAACGTAATTGCATACTCAATTGCTGCTTCCGTCATGTTGGATACATTTGGCAACAGGAATTGGATATTTATTGAAACCATAGACACTCTGATTTGAGAAGTGGGTCACTTATTTGTGTGGGACAACTGCCTTGACAAAAATCTGTAGTAAAAATAGGACGGTTTGGTGGAATTAGGAGCATATTTATTAAAACGATAGACACACAAATTCGAGAGATAGCTCACTCATTTTATGTTACGAACCTATCTTGATCAAAATCTGTGGTAAATATATGGCTGTTTGGTGATTTTACATACGATTTCACGGATTAATGTTTCATTGTAGGCGCTTCCAAGATCCTGGTAACACTTTATTATGGATCATCAATTTTAAAACCGAAGTAGGGGGATAAAAGATTTCTAATAAATTTAGCGAGTGCTACATCGACCCATGAATTTAAAAATTTTGTTGATGTTGTCAAATTCAATATCCATTAATTCGAAAACTTGAGATTCTCTAATGAATTTGAGGCACAAAGTGATTTTCGAAGTTCAATCAAAACCCAGTAACTTTAAGTTTTGGAGGACAAATTTTATTTCATTTCAGTTTTAAGGCAGACCACCCAATATAGTTCACTTTGCGGCGACCTATAAACTATGTCGCGATAATTTAGGCACCTACACGTTCCTCAGTTTTGTGGGTCGACATCGTGTATCTTTATTTATGTTAATTATATGACCACATAAAGTAGGTTTTGCAGAGATGGTCACACTTTGAAAGTTTTTTATGCGTAACTTTCAATACAATATTTATTTGATATTGCACAAAATCTTATCTTAATAGCAGAAATATTTATTTCTGTTTTTTGTAGAAATATTTCATAAGCTGTAAAACCCAAAATTGTAAGTCTTGCAGGTATAATGAGCACCATTAATGCAATTTTGCAGAAATTAACTGCAATTTTAGCTAACATGTTACTGTAGTATACATGCTGAAATATTTTTCAGATTATAAAATTGGAAATTTGTCATTGCACATATATGTTTATGCAAATACTTCTTTGCTTTCAGTCTTTGTTGAAAAATATATACTGCTATGTATAGTGAAACTTGGGTTCACATATGTCATTGCCTTATTATCGATCAACACATTCTTATTATCTAACTTTATTCTTCTAGTTTCTGCAATATCAGCGAAAATTGTTGGGCCGGACCCTGCTATTGTCTCGCTTTGCCTATCATTTAGAGGATCATGACTCTGACAAAACGACATTCCTTTGCAATTTTGCGAAAATTCATTGTTCATCACTATGAATCATAATGAAAACTTTAGTCGTACCATTAAAACTAATAAACTACTATTGTTTACAATCAAAATAATACAGACAATCGGTAAGCTAGAATTTTTGAAGATAAAGATCTAGTTGTCATTCTGATCTTAATTTCTCGCATCAGGACAACTATCAACCCAAAAAATAAACTTTTTTTATCAACATATATGAAAACGTACACGGCCAGTCCCAAGATTCATTAGTAAATCTTTGCGCATGCCGGCGTTTAAACTGTAAAAAACCAATTCGACAAGAGAGCTTAATATTGTTAATTATTAATTAACATTACCTTAATTAATCTTATCAAGAGTGCATTAGGGAAGAGTATGACACTTCCCTGCACTTACATGTAAACCCGTGTTTGATGACACGGGCGGTGTTGGCCACCCTCCCGGCAGGTTTGATGGGGCTCCTGATGCAGTAGTCCCCAGATTCTGGGGGTAGCTCACACCCCGCCCAGTTTTTTTTTGGGGGGGGGCTGGGGGGGTAGGTCGGACCACACTCCAATTTCTGGGGCGGGGGTTCGAGCTACCCCTCCAGAATATGGGGGTCAGAGCATCTCGACCCCCCACAAAAAACAGGGGGGTCAGGCCGAAAACGCCCGCGTCATCAAACGCAGGTTTTATATGTGAGTGCAGGGAAGTGTCATACTCTTCCCTAATATAATTTTGAAATTATTAAGCTAAATTATATGCTATTGCGATTTTGTTATTTTACATAAACAGTGGAAAAAATGACATATAGCGTGTTTTTATAGTTATAAGGTCAATAAGAACCTGTTCTATGTTTGTTCCCAAATAATAAGTCAAGCTTTACGAATGAAATGAAGAGTGTAATTAATATTTTACGTTTATTCTGGTCGCATTTATATCCGCATGTACTTAAATTTATGTCTATGCCGTATCAGCTAATTACACAACCTTTTATGAAAATCTTAGTTTATATTTATTTTTTTATTTCGGCTGTGTTGGCTAAACTATACCCGTTATTATTAAAGCAAAGTCTCACGTGTACATGTTAGTAATTAATCGTATAAAGAATTTAGGTTTTTATATCAATTTAGCAGCCAGTCCTTCTTTTTTATATGCTGTCGCTCATTTGGTCGAACTGCAGCGCACGATAATGGGAAGCTTGTATTGATGACCATGTGGCTGTTTCAAGACATTTTGCCACAGAGTACATCATATGGATATGTCGCTTCTCCTGAGACGCTAACATTCGTTAGCAAGCACTGAAGTACAATGATAACGATCATTGGTGGCATGGGACGAAGACACGTGGTGTTTTCGAGGGTTAAAAGATGTCATAGCCATTGTGGCACGTCGGCGCCTACTTCGGGCCACAAACATGCCACCAATAAATCCAGCTTTCAGCGGGCGAGCCCGTTGACCCTGTGCAAGGCTGGATAAATGGGCCGTGGGTGAAACGTAGACTCGTGACGTTTTATGTTTGAAAATTGTGTAGCTAAAAATAATTTATATATATTGCAAATATTAAATATATAAGTTTGGCTATCATTTAATATCAGATTTTCTTGACATAGTAAGATGTGTTGGCATTGGGTCAAATGCATCAACTGGCATTCCTGTGCTTGAAAATCATGATACTCTGTTAATAAGTGTTAACACTATATTGATCGTCACGTTATTATGTCACGTTAGCACATAACTGTAACCTATTATATATGCAATGTTCGAAAATAAAACTTAATGAGTTTACGTTCGAACATTGTATAGCTAAAATAGTTACCAGTGATGTGAAAAATACTAAAATGAAGAACCAATTTAGTATGGTTTGGGCGAATAAAATACCTTGATCACATTGTTATGCTTAAATAAATTAACTGGCATAGCAGAGCATAAGCAAAACAAGTTAGATTATAGCAAACACTATATTTGGTAAACAGTCTCGGCCATATCTACCTTCCATGGGGCTATTCCGGCCGTTCGAATTTTGGTACCACAGCCTTCAACAGAGACTGGAATTTTAGGCAAAAACGTGTCACAGTAAATGTTGCTTATAACACTAATTTCACGATTTAGGGCGTGTTCACACGCTCAAACTTTTTGCTCAAATTTTGATCAAAATTTGAGCTCAACTTTTGATCAAATTTTGATCAAAATTTGAATGCATATTTTTGCATTTTCAGCAAGTTTGAACGTGTGGACACTGTTTAAATTTTTCAAGTATATTTCTCTAGCCAATTATGAACGAGATGATTTACCTGAAAAAGTTTGACCTCAAATTTTGATCTCAAATTTTGAAATACCGCAATTTTTCGTTAAAAATTACCGTCAAATTTTTTATCAAAATTTGATTAAATTTTGAGCTCAAATTTTGAGTTCAAATTTTGAGCAAAAGTTTGAGCGTGTGAACACGCCTTTACAGTTGCAAACTGAGTTATACCATCCTTAAATATATGTATTACAACAGTTTACTACTCCAAAAAGGAATATTTGTAATTTGGTAGTTCTTGGTTAGCTTCTTGGTTCATGGCTGAAGCTTAAGGCGTGTTCACGCGCTCAAACTTTTTGCTCAAATTTTGATCAAATTTTGATCAAAGTTTGAAAACATCTTTTTTGCATTTTTGGTAAGTTTGAACGTGTGAACACTGTTCAAACTTTGCATGGATATTCCTGTAGCCAATGACCGACAAGATTCGTTGCTTGAAAAAGTTTGAGCTCAAATTTTGTTCTCAAATTTTGAAATACCGCGATTTTTCGTTAAAAATTGCCGATAAATTTTGATCAAAATTTGAACAAATTTTGAGCTCAAATTTTGAGTTCAAATTTTGAGCTAAAAGTTTGAGCGTGTGAACACGCCTTAAGACTTAAACATTTTTCAAAATATACTATCTTAAACATTAATAAAATGTTTTATGAACTGTTTATCTTTGACAGTAAAGTATGATAGTCTTCAGCTTTACTGTTAGCCTGAAGGTATGTCGCGGTGCATGCGACAGTGCCCTTTTATGAAATACAGAGAGAAAAGTCGCACCGCAACGATTTTTAATCTAGCAGTGCACAAAATGAACATTTTTATACTATGCAGTAAAAAATCACCAACTCTAAACAGTAAATGTGCCAATGAATAGAAATTCACTTTGTTCAGTGGCACTCAAAAATATTCACCGAGGAAGAACAACTGCATTTCTTTTCTCTCGCCGTATTGTGATTGCAAAGTCTACTTTTATTTGAACAGGATTAAGAAATCCTGTTATAAATGAAATACTTTCAACATTGAATAAAAAGACTTCATTGGATTTAGTGTTCTTCGAGACAGTAAGGAAGCAGCAAAATGCTAATGCAAAAAATTTTGGAGTAAGTTAAGCAGAAAAGGATAGACAAAAAATTGAAAATAACCTACATAATTGCGGTAGCGACTAAGACGCTGATGCAAAGCGCAAAGACCGCCAAGGCCCAATTTGGAATGTGACCGTGACTCCACGAAAGGACGACCAGTTGATCGATTCGGTTTAAAATTTCTGCCGTCTCAAATAGCAATTGCTTTAAGGCCTGCAATATTAAGGTTTACGACTGAGTATCGGCTAAAAACCATGTACA
>JASANE010017436.1:0-36335 GCA_030248225.1 Trileptium ribeirensis
ATTGCTAATGTAAGAAAGAGCTCAAAAAGGACCGTAAAGAAGAAGAAAAAAGGAAACATGGCAAACTGAATGCGGTGTTGAAAAATCTAATGGGCAGGGGAATCAATACCGTTCAGCAATCGATCATCTCGACACAGCTGGTGGAAGTCGCATGTGAAACAACGCTACCAAAGCATTGATACGGATGATTTGTTTCGTTTTAAAATTGGTGAAAGTGCTTTTAAATTAGAATTATATATAAAGACGTTCTACATATTATATAAGGAATAGGGAAACATTACAGTTATGTAATATAAGACACAAAGTCAAGATACCATAGCTAACCCGAACTACTTAAGTTTAGAAGTACCTGTTAATTTTCCTAATCTTAAATGTATACTAAAGATTCGCAACTGCTGTGAAGTCGAGGAGACTTGAGCCAGCAAGTAAAGCGCTTGCTTGGGTATCCAAAAGCGTCCACTCCAACTTTTCATTGGTTCTTTGCGCATCCTTTTGTCGTTTAGCTCCTACATAAACAAAAAATAGTTGATATAGCGCATAGGTTAATATTCTTAAGCCATTTTGGATTTGAGCCTAGCAATAGGAGCTTGGAGTTGAAGACGAAGGGATTTCAAAGGCAGCCATCGGAAGATGCTAAAGTCGCTATATTCTGCAGCTAACATGTCGGTCAACGCTATAGTTGGTGACAATGAAAGGCGATTGAGATGGCGGGCTAGGGTGAAACGCGAACGGAAATCGAATCCACGACGTCCTGCCTTTTTGGTCCTTAGGCAACCGTTCTACCGACAGATTTATCCCAGTCCGATTTTATAGCAGTTGTAAAGCTGGTACATTCGACATCATCTTGTCTTCCATCTTCCACAAGGCTTAACACTAGTCTTATTTATTTTTATATAACCACATGTTTAGTATATAAGCAATATATTTTATGTTTTTTCTTTCATAATGGGATTAGCGATAAGCAGTAGTTTACACGTTAGGCCAGCACATGTGGCTCAAGGGGCGCAGCTATGATTCTGGCGTTGGCAAGGCGGCAGTAGAATCCATCCTTCCTGAACGACCACCATATTAGGTACGTAACATAATTTATATTTGGACCTAGCGATAGTAGGTTTAGTGAAGGGATATGAAAAGCTGCAGTCTGAAATGTCGGATAGGGATGAGATTCGAACCCACGAGCACGAAATCACTTCTTTGGATCCGCAAGCTGCCGCTTTACTGACTGAGTTATTACTGCCCGACTTCGTAGCAGTTATAAAGGTAATATATTCTAGACCCAATACGTTCCACTTTTTGATCTGCAATCAGGCGCTCTATGGAATGAGCAGGGAGTTATCGGAATTACTCTGCCGGCAAAAATCATGTTCCGGTAGCGGTTCCGACAAAAGCAAAAATCATTAAAAATTTTATTTAAAATTGTTCACATTTTTGGTCTCATCTGTGGGCCAATCATACGTTATATGTACAATGAACAAGTTTCAACGCATCCAAACAAAAGATAAGACTAACTCAGCAAATTACCCTGGGGAAAATAAGTAGAACACAACTTCAGCAAGAATTTTTCATTTTCAACATGCACGAGTTGGTTAACAAAACAAAGCTAGGTCGATGTTTGTAGTAGCTTACCCTTTCACAAATAAAGGGAGGCGATGGAGACAGAGTAAAATTGATCATTCTACGGTCCATCCGTTCCAAGAACATTCAGTTTGAAGCAATTTACACCAGCCTGTACGGCGGAAGGCATTTTTGCACTGGGAGTCTGAAAAACCGACATCTTAATATTAATAATGATGATAGAAAATTACCATCTTGATGGATAAATAAATATTTTAGCTTCTTAAGCCTGTTCAAAGTCCCACATATGCAATAATATCATCACAATACATTAATTTTAATACATTTTAAATACAACACAATGGCGCTGATTTCCTGCTTCATCTGTTTTACTGTATATACTTTTCGAAGACCAGGTTCCGATTCAGTATCCGGTTTAAATGGACGGTTCAGGTTTCGGTAAATTTCTATTCCGCTTATTGCCTGGGAATGAGCTATCTTTACCCGACTTTATAGCAGTTATAAAGCTGTTATATATGTTCAACAGTGTTGTTTGCTTAATTAGTTTGCATACTATTTTTGCTACTGCACTGACCTTTAAATTTATATAAAATTACAGTTATAATCACATTGTACTAGTTTGCAATATGCCACATTGGTAGGAAACGTACTTTTTGTCGACTGTTTAATAAGTCGATTAAGTGATCGCCTACAGTTCGCGTTTTATTGAAGCTGATCTATGGTTCTTAGGAACTGGCAGAAATTTTTTCGTGGAAGTGGCGCGAATAGTTAAACATCTGCATTGGTTCATAATGGAGCAAATGTTACTAACTATATAGTACTTTGCCTTATAGCTGGTAGTGAATTCGGAGTGTTGAATATTTAAATTAGAGAGATATGCATAGATTTATTGAGCTACAAATTACAACATGAGCCACCGAATATCAGCCACGTTGCTGTAATAGTTGAGAAGGTATACCGATTATTGTGCCCACAATTTCCATGTGCATAAAGAATGAATTGCTCTACAAAACAAGACCAAAAACCCCTATATGCAGCTCGAGCAGTTGAAGAGATGTACCATTTTCGTGTATTTTGGGTCCCATGGGCCCATTGAATTTTTGATCCAGCTCTGCAGCAAAATAATGACAATAGCGAGACAATATATGCTGCTATATAGAGGAAGAATTGCTTTGCAGAATGAGGCCAAACACACGCATATAGCTCCAGCGGTTGCGGATGTGTAATAATTTTCGTGTATTTTGAGGCCCATTTTAGAACCCGTTTTGACCTATATCCTGTATTTCAACAGAATAGCGTGGCAAATCACGATATATGTATATATCAGGGAGTAACCGGAAGTCCGGTTCCGGCAAAAATCGTGTTCCGGTTGCGGTTCCGGCAAAGGGCAAAAACCGTACCGGAACCGGAATTCCGGTTTAAAAATTTTGTTTGAAATTTTCCACGTTTTTGCTTCCTCCTGTAATCCAAGCATATGTAATATATATTATACAATGATCAAGCTCTAAACCAGACCAAGCAAAAGAAAAGATTAACTAACCAATTTGCCGTGTGAAACGTAAGTAGGGTATATAATTTGAGCAGGACTTTTTCATAATAACCTGCAGAAGTTTGTTAAATCAAAACCAGGTCGATGCTTGTATTTTACACATCCAGAAGTCTGTGGGATACGTTTGAATTAAACCGGTCCAACTCGGTAAAAAACTATGGCTTACGCAGAAGTATTTGCGGTATGCTTGGCTAACATAAATTGCGTCAAGCACCCGCCGATGCGCTTATAAACTTGGTAAGTCAGTCTAAATTGAAGTAAACTAACGGTATCTGCAACGCAGCTAGAAACTGCTTTCTTGGTAATGAACTGTATTTATTGAAACTGTGCGATAGAAAGTTATCATCATTGTGATCTAACTGACGGGCACTGTTTGTCCAACGCTAGCCTAAACAGTGTCTCTGACCACTCATCAGAAAATTACCTTCTACATATTATTTTATCTTAGAATCATATAAACCAATAATTTTAAGTTTCCTACAGAAGAACATGCAACAAACGTATGTGTAGTAAAGGGAGGCGATTGGATACAGAGCGAAAGTGTGTATTCTACGCTCCAAGCTTTGTAAGCACATTAGATTTGACGCAGTATACGCAATGGTGTATAGTGGAAGGCATTTTTTGCTCTGGATGCCCAAAAACCGACATATAGATCGATAAATAAATATTATTAGCTTCCTCAGTCTCTTTAAAGTTTCAGAAAGGCAATAATACCATCGCAATACATTAAGTTTAACGTAAAAGTTATTTTTAATGCATTTCAAATCCGCTATACCTTCATTTCTTCCATCATCTGTTTTACTCAGGGAGTAACCGGAATTCCGGTTCCGGTTCCGGCGAAAATCGTGTTCCGGTTCCGGCAAAGGGCAAAAACCATACCGGAACCGGAATTCCGGTTTAAAAATTTTGTTTGAAATTTTCCACGTTTTTTGCTTCATCCTGTAATCCAAACATATGTAATATATATTATACAATGATCAAGCTCCAATACAACCAAGCAAAAGAAAAGATTAACTAACCAATTTGCCGTGTAAAACGTAAGTAGGGCACATAATTTGAGCAGGAATTTTTCATAATAACCTGCAGGAGTTTGTTAAATCAAAGCCAGGTCGATGCTTGTAGCAGCTATTTTACACATCCAGAAGTCTGTGGGATACGTTTGAATTAAACCGGTTCAACTCGGTAACAGAATATGGCTTTCGCAGAACTACTTAGGGTATGCTTGGCTAACATCAATTGCGTCAAGCACCCGCCAGTGCACTTATAAACTTGGTAAATCAGTCTAAATTGAAGTAAACTAACGTTATCTGCAACGCAGCTCGAAACTGCTTTCTTGGCAATGAACTGTATTTATTGAAACTGTGCGAGCAGCATCACAGTGTGTCTCATTTAAATCATTCTGATAAGAAAGTTATCATCATTATGACCTAACTGACGGGCACTGTTTGTCCAACGCTAGCTTAAACAGCGTCTCTGACCACTGATCAGAAAATTACCTTATATCTATTATTTTCTCTTAGAATCATATAAACCAATAATTTTAAGTTTCCTACAGAAGAACATACAACAAACGTATGTGTAGTAAAGGGACGCGACTGGAGACAGAGCGAAAGTGTGTATTCTACGCTCCAAGCTTTGTAAGCATATTCGATTTGACGCAGTATATGCAATGGTGTATAGTGGAAGGCATTTTTGCTTTGGGTGTCCAAAAATCGACATATTTGATCGATAAATAAACATTATTAGCTTCATCAGTCTCTTTAAAGTTTCAGAAAGGCAATAATACCATCGCAAAACCTTAAGTTTAATGTAAAAGTTATTTTAATGCATTTTAAATTCACTATACCTTCATTTCTTCCATCATCTGTTTTACTATATATAAATTTCGAAGACCAGGTTCCGGTTCCGGTTCCGGATCCGGTTTAAATGGACGGTTCCGGTTGCTGGTTCCGGTTCCGGTTATTCCCTGCTATATATATATATATAAATTTCGAAGACCAGGTTCCGGATCCGGTTTAAATGGACGGTTCCGGTTGCTGGTTCCGATTCCGGTTATTCCCTGATATATATCGCAACATCGCGATATATATCCTAATTGAATTCGAGTGGAATGAGAGAGCGAAGCGAACGATAATTTTCAATTTTGGCTCTGTAGGGGGCTGAGGATGGCCTGTCTGTGTGTCTGTCGCACCTGGATATCGATAACGGTTGGGCGGATTTGATGCAAGATAGCTCATTCGAACCGCAATGGTCGATTTAGGTGTAGTGACGGAGCCCGATTTTTGAATTTTTTCCTGTGGGAAAAGTTATGGGGCAAAATTACGTCATTTTGGGCCATTTTTCGGGCAACCCCTCCAGTTCTTGCGACTTTTCTCAATAAGAAAACGAGGTATCCGCAAACTAATAGGCCTATTCTATGTAGCTTTACCAGTGCTTTCCAATGATATATAACAAGTTTTTTAACTACTTCTCATTCTGGAGTCTAAGCTTATAGTTGGCGCCAAATTTCATATTTGGTGAAAAGTCGTGGGAAATGCACCTAAACGTATGCTTATTGTTGGTTGTAGTGTCGGATATGGGGTTTTCTAGTCCAACAAGCTGATTGCGAGTGTCAAAAATATTGTGTAGCAAATATTTTTCACACTTCTGCTTATACTTGATATGAAAACTGAGATTTTTCTCAAGTGTCTGTTTGAATTCCTTAACGATCTTTTCACGGTAATCATAGGGTTTTATTGAATTATTAAATTGTTCGTTCATTGTTTTTGTACTCGTTGTATGATGTTTTGTCTACTGCATACGTTGGCTATCAAAAGAGGCGGGCGTAACTATGACTCATCACTCACGGTTTCTATAATGCTGCACCTGCGTACTGTGTGTAGGCTTTGTTTGTGTGTGCTTTCTACAACAGACTTCGGGGGATTGTTCTCACCACTCGAATTCTGCATCGCAAGCGAGCTTCACTAGTTTTATTGTTACGTCCTGGGGGCTGATAGCTTGCACTTGGGGGATTTGATACATGGGAAACGTATTGCCGGTGTTAGTTTTGCTCTAACTTGTACGATATTGTGTGATATCCACATCTAGCATATCGCCGTATGCTATCGAGAGCTGATTAGCTGCGCATACAAAAGGCGTAGGTGTACCTATGCTTCACTACGTTCTGCAATTTCGATAGTTACTAGTATGTGGAATGGACGTTTGTACCAGCAGGCATTAAACCAGATGAGTCAAATATATCTGGAGGCACAAACCGTTGCAACACGTTTTCACCAAGAGGACCGAAAAGGCCAAACCCAATTTGCTGAAGCCAGTATATGGGTTTTGAAATATGGGTTTTGAAGCTTCTTATGTTTGTTGCAGAAACATAATAACCAGTGGCATCATCTGGTTTCTCTAAACTAACAAAACAGATCGGGAATTCTCGACCTCAGGATGCTACAGTTCAAAAGTGCATGTGGTAATCCCACAGTTTATCTGGTTTAGCTGAGAAAACGTCAAGTATGCATATCCTATAAGGGAAAATTTAAGCTCCGCCGGAGAGAAAAATTTGGGGCATTTTTATTCAAAATATGTTAAATTTGGCATATTTATTTCTTAATCTAAAGAAGAAAATTCGCCAATGTTTTAGCCGACCACGAAGGAAAAATTTCCCTGGAGCGTATGTTTGCGTGTAAGCCGCAGAATTTTCCTACTGCATTTTAAAATTTTCCGTAGTCAAATTTAAGTGGAAAGTTCGCATTTGCCCTTAAAAATGTCTAAAAACCCTCATTTGAAATCTTTTTGACCCAAATACTACATCCCAAAAGTATACATTTTTATAGAGGCTTATTTACTGTACAAATGAACCAGTTTGACTTAGATACGTACACCGGTTGTTAAGATACAATAAATAACGTGATTTTTGGCCTCTTCGGGATCTGATCCGAGCCCCTTCAGCCTACCTTGCAAAGGAATACGTTGAAATTGGGTTTAGTGCGTAACTAAAGGATACAAATTAAATTTAGTTTTCAAGCAGTTCAATGAGTCATCCGTCTAGCCAAACTTGAGTTATAGTTGTCACCGTACAAACCCAACAACATTGTCAAATTCCAGCACTATACGGCTAGTAACAATTTTTCGCTTCGCTCGTTTCAATTACTACACTCAGAATTCTATACCTTGGATTGGACCTTGTACGCCGTTGGATAAAAATGTTATGTTGTTAGCTCTGATTATTTCTGCGCTTAGTCGTTCTCGATCAGTGATACTACAAAACTGTTACATATGTGGGCTTGTTTAAGCTAACTGATAAAACGGAACACAGCTGTCCAGCCAAAGCTGAAGACTATCAGCAAACTTTGTGTAAACACGACAAATGTTTGACTCGTTTACGAAGTGTTGGCGAGAACCATTAATACTCCAGAGTGGGATTTTGTATAGCACAAGCTCACATACCATAACTACAGTCTAAGCCATACATGCCGGCTGGGGGGGTTGGGGGGTTACCCCCCCCCTGAGGTGCGGACCCCCCCCCCGCGAGGCCGAAAGGCCAGGGGGGGTTACCCCCCCCCCCCCGGGCCGAAAGGCCCGGCTGGTTTTACCCCCCTTGGGGGTGCGCAGCACCCCCCCCCTGAGGGTGACTTGACCGCTGTCCGAGTTTTAAAGCTTGACCTTAGTGCAAAAACTTGCGCAAATTGTGCCTGCTTGTTGCTAGTGGTGCATATGCAGCATAACTTTGTGGAAAGCTTTTTGTTGACGACGTCATTCCCTGAAATAAAAGTTAACCGAAATACTTATTTATATACTAACTAGATTTAGACATTGAATGTCTGCTATGGTCCACGGTGGATTAACCACGAACTCAGCACTAAAATAGCACTGGAACACTCCATCGCCGTAGGAGTCGCACCCGATAGCTCAGCAGACAAAAGCCACGGGCGAGCTTTCTTATGCCACAGACCCATACCACATGAAATTGCTCAATTTTTACTTAGTTGTCATTTCATTTGTTTCTGAATTTGAGAATTTGAAATTCTGTGGATAAATCGTTTAAGACTAAATATAAACGTGTATATTTAGTCTTTCTTCATCGGTACAAGTGAAAACCACACAAATGCACACGGCTAAATTAAATGGTTTTAAGACGAAGCCGTTTTAACAAACGAATGAATGTGGTCGGTAACAGTTTTGTGAAACGTGGCTGCTGCAATCGAGGAATGTGGAAGGCTGGACAATTTCCTTTTTAGTAAACCACGTAACGATGAAAACAGACTTTTTTATATCCTCCATTTCCATCTCATATAGGGTTAATAATAGTATTAACGGCTGCGAGGACCAAAAAAAAGGTCCTCACGCGTTCGACCCCCCCTAGACAAATTTGGCCGGCCAGGGGGGGGGGTTACCCCCCTGGGATGGCCGCGACCCCCCCGTGGGGGCCTCTACCCCCTGGCATGACCGACCGTCGGCATGTATGGTCTAAGCTATTCCTGGTACACAGCTGAAGGCTATCTGCTAATTTTCTGAAAACACGAGCATTGTTTGACTCTTTTACGTGGTGTTTAGTCAAAACAACCAAGGTTGCATCAAATAGGATAAATTGGAAAAGCGGTAAAACACGAGACACGGTAAAAGAGTTAACCTAACATAGTCGTAGACACGAAATGGGCTAAATCAAAAAGTCTCCAACTCGTGTCGGCTTGGTGAAAATTTAGATAGGAAATCATGGGAGCAGCGCAAAAACAAAGCTATGTGCACAACTACATTTCATTACCCGTCAACTAAAACATTTGCAATAATCCATCAATCCGGTGAAGAGTTAATCAACGAACAGACGAAGAAAAAAGAGTTTTTCCCAATTAAACGCTATTTGAAAAAACTCAATACTCTACTCTCCATCCGTTTTAAAAATTAGTCTTTCAAGTCATTGACAAAAATCAAAATTATTGTTTTGTTAGGTAATGAATATCGTCGTAGTGCGACTAATGTGTATTTGCTGGTGTATTATTCCTTTTCTGGGACTTTAGTGTCCCTCGGAAGCTGTATTATGAACTAGTCACTGAGCGTAGATTAGCCGTACTTCCTCCATGTAGCTTCGCTGCGTTTGTAACTAGTCCATTATAATGTACTCGGTATATATAGGCTTTCTATACTGTGCATATATATTTCGACTTCACACATTATTGGTCTCTTCTGTTCTAATTATTCGGCATTGGAAAACATTCATATATGACCTACGGTCAAAAACACGTTATTTACTGTTTTCTCATCTAACCCGTTCTCTGGTGTAGACTCTGACTTCTCCAAACAAGGGAAGGGCATATGCTTCGACAGCCACCCAGGTTCCGTCTGTTCATGGTCCATGTACTTTCCTTTGCAAATATAAATTATCGTATTTTTGAAGGGTTCACAGTGTGCTAATCTCTTGCGTATTTTGGATAAAAAATTCAAAAAATTTTGTCTAAACATTGCTTAGATCTCTCTTTTCTAGATGCGCACAATAAAAGAAATCAGTCGTTAAATTACACGTATTTAACGTTCTCTGACAGTTACAGTACTTTATGGTCCCAAATTCAACCGGCGACGCTGGATGAATTGCAGGAATCCCCATGGTATTTTTGTCTACGCAGTTCCGCACTGTGGGAAGCCTCAAATTTTGCTCAAAGTATAATTTTAATAGTTTGAAAAAGCCAAAGACCTGGCCTTTCTGTCTACTTTAAAAATATAGCTCTGGCTTGTCCACATTCTAGGGTGGCTGGAGCAAGATGTGACTTACCAGATCCCCCATATCCACCCCCCCACTCGGCCAAAACTACCCTGGTTCAACTAAAACGGAAAATTTTTATGCCTCAAAATTTTATGATAATGCAAAATGATTTTTAAACGTTAATTATATAAATACCACTATTTATAATGTTAAACGTTATTTTATAGGTTGAAAGTACATGCGCGGCAGTAAAACTACAAGAAAATGTGGAAATATATAGTATTTTTAATATACAACATTTGTGCCCCCAGTTTAAAATTTTCCTCGAGAATTAACATGACCCCCAAGTTCCCCCACTCTTGTGAGGGCTATGGATAGGCCAGGAGCTTACCCCATATGGGATATTGGAGATAATGACGTATACATGAATGCAACGTAGTAATGAAATGATCAGTATATAACAGTAAATATCTTGTGCAAAAATGGGTATACCCCAGCCCGAAAATAGGTAATATTAAAGCATATAGGTAAATTTGGGAGCATTAAACTGATCTAAAGTGGTGCAGAAAATATTCATGTGAGAGCCATATTTGTGACAAAAATGTTTTTGTTTTGAATTTTCAACGGCTCCTGTTGGTACCGAAAATTTTTGAAAAATTCTCAATAATTGTTATATATTTTATGCAATTTCAACCGCATTGACGAGTTTAGTAAAAAATATAAAAATCAGCTGATTCGGTTCATGGGAAGCCAAGCTCATTTATATGAAAACCTAACCCATGAACTTATTCAGATGGTTTTCACACCATTCAACTCAGTTCGTCAATGCGTTGTGCCTGTCAATGCGTTTGTAATGCATTTTTGAAAAAAATTGCAAGAAATGCAGTTATACATTTATTGATTTTTCGAGTTTTTCGGCGCAAAGGTGAGACCATAAAGATGTGCACTGTACACTGCATGTACGTATTGCTGCTACTAGGTATTAATTTAGTAATTTATTTTGTATGAACAATAATTATGCTGCACCTACCAGTGTTTGTCCACTTTTTATAATGCTCAATCTAATCAAACTGTTTGGTGTATGTTTGTTCACTAACTGGTGAACGTGTACCACAGTTGCAGTTATGGAAGACGACGGTACGGCCATCCTTACAGCGGACGATCTGCGTGAATTGGAAGATATCGACAGCCGACGATTTGGCCTGATTGATTTTTCTACACCTAATGGCGATAAGCAGAAGCAGCTATTATTCAAAGCCGTAAGATACTGGAGTCGAATACTTAGAGAAATTAAACAAAACTCAGAGATATCGTCAGATAACCCGCAAGCTGAAACTACGACTAGTTCATTTGACAAATCAAAGCCTGATCCAAATATATTCTTACGTCTAGGACATTATTATTTACTGTTAGGCGATTTCAGGAAATCTTTGTCCGCTTATCAACATTACTATCGCACACAGCCCGCGGACACGATCTGGCGCAATGGCCCTGCTGTATTCGGACTTGCGCTAACGTACTATCATTATAACGCGTTCACACTTGCTGCGAAATTATTTCATGAACTATTATACGTCGAGCCTTCTTTTGAAAGAGCTCGTGAAATCAATACACGTCTTGGATTGTTACATAAATATCGTCAACGCTGGACTCCTGCAATAAAACATCTAAACGCCGCTATTTGCGATACGTCATCACAGTGTACATTGAGTGTTCCTGAGCTAAAGTTTCATATAGCGCATTGCTTTGATTTGCAAAACAACTATGTGATTGCCAAGGGACGGTATGAGGAAATACTGAACGATTTTAACAAAACTGACGGCCTTCCATCAGCCAATACTGACCACGTTATAAACGATACCAGCGGTATCGACCTGATTACACGCGTAAGAGCGTTAGTTCTGTGTCAACTTGGTTGGTTATATCATCGCATGATCGATATCACGGATAATACCACACTTGCGATAAATCACGTTTCGGTATCCGCTTCCGAAATTTCCGATAATGACCGACGTTCAAGACAAGAATTAGCAATTTGCTATCTAAAAGAATCGTTAAAGTACAATCCGAACGCTGGCCGGACGTGGTACTATCTTGGGCGATGTTATTCCTCTTTGCCCGGTCGGGCACACGACGCTTTTGTCGCGTACCGACATTCTATTGACAAATCAGAATCGTCGGCGGATACTTGGTGTTCTATCGGTGTTCTTTACCAGGCCCAAAACCAACCTCTCGATGCGTTGCAAGCATATATTTGTGCTGTACAGTTGGATTCACGTCATAGCGCTGCATGGATCGATCTTGGTCTTTTGTATGAAGCTGCAAGCCGTCCTACGGACTCACTCGATTGTTTTCGATATGCTGCCAAAAGTCTTACTGCCAGTGCCGAATATGACGGCATTTCACATTCTACTTCACCGGTCACTGCCGCATCTTGTACTGCTGCCAGTAACGCTAACTCCGCTACAGGATCTGCCACTGTGTATAAATCATCTTCTTGCTCCACACTTGCTAGCAATGACCAAAGGAAACGTGTGATCGATGCTTTAAATTCTCGAATTAACTTACTGCAAACACAACTGTCAGCGCTTAGCTCATTGCAGAGTTCTACAGCTGGCAAAATTACACATGCTCACACTATTCCCAGTTTAGAAGAAGCCTGGAAATTGCCTATTCCTGCCGAATTGACGACTCGTCAAAATCAAGCTGTTAAAACAAAAATGCGCGAAACGATTGACGGTATAAATAAGTTGGTGACACATGCAAATATTACTGAAAATAGACCAAAAAATAAAGCAGGTGATATCGTACACTCTCCGTCTGCTCCTACACCGCTGACTCCCCAACAAATACAATTGATGCAACTGTTACAGCAAAATCAAGCCCGTTTAAACACCGAAGATCTCGAAACGCTATGCCAACTAAATAATCAGTACACAGCGGTGGAGCAGTACAAGCAGCGGCGTCTGGCAGATGGAAAAACCCACGACGCCAGGCTGCAGCAACTGTCACACGCTGTACAACCTGGAGATTTGCCGCAGGTGTCGCAAGAAGATTTACAAGCGCTTCTTGGTAGTGGAAGTGGAAGCAGTTTGAAAGCTGATATTACGGGCATTAGTAATTCTATAGTGGTAGGGGATGACGACCCGTTTCTATTTCCGGTGACAAAATCAGGATCTGGAAGTAATAAAATGGATGTGGACGATGATGATAATGACCCGTTGCTCTCAGACGCAGCCCTTAGTTCAGCTATTTTGGTCGGCACCGGCCGTAATGTTGGTAGAAATAACGTAACTGATCAAACACCGATGTCGTCGATATCAGCATTACGCACAGGAGACATTGACGAAAATAATGGTTCAGTAGGATCTACGCTGAATATTTTGCTGAAGGATGATGACGACCCGGATGTTAATATTCAAGATAATAGCATATCATCTACGTCACAGAACGCTGACCATGTTCATGACAACTCGGTAGGAGTTGATCTACCAACTAATGGCGGAATTTCTACATCCAGTAGCTGTAGGAAGCTTTTGGGCAGTGGAAATACAGTTAAACTAGAGGGTAGTACATCTTCCATGTCTGTTTCGAGTCATACCGATAAACATTCACCTGGATCTATTGGTACAGCTATGAATTGTGAAGGTCCAGCAGGATCCCACAAGCGGATTCCAACCCCACCACCATTATCTCTTATAGCGCCAATTCGGTACAATATTCGACAGCCAATAAATGATGTATTGAAAGAAGCTCGAGGTCGACTTATAGAACAACATAACAATGCCGACTTTACAGTTGCACTAGGTGGTACTTTCGATAACAAAGAACCGATCTTGTGTGAACGATTTGCGCCTCCTAAACCCATCCTTCCGTCAGCTGACAAACTGAAAATTTATTCTGATCAATCGAAGCGTCTTGTAATTCCAACTCCATCGGTAGTAATAGAGAATAAACGAGAAGCCTACGCCCTCGAGCTGCAGGAGTTCTGCTATAAATCTGCAATCACTGTTATTCGTGGGTTGTCGGCATCACTTAAGCTTGATTTAGGTTTATTTTCGACTAAAACGCTATTTGATTCCAACCCGGATCAGACGGTGGAAGTACGAACGCAACTATTATTGCCGCCCGATCAGGTAAATAATTTTTTGCAGATACTGCTGGTATATTGTTGTATTTTCAACTAGAGGTGAGAAGTTAGACCCGGCCGGAAAATTTTAACTTTGGCTTGAAGCCAAGTCCGACCCGAATTACAATGGGGCAGGCCCCTTCGGACGTGTCTTATTTTCGTTTTGGCTTCTGGCCTGAGGTCAGACGTCTGGCCGGTCCGCTGACTTTAAAAAACTCTAAATTCGGCACGAATCCCGGCCAGAAAAGTTCTAGAAGATACAAAGATACTGCAAGGGTAGCTAAATTATTGCCTATACCCGAATTGTTACAACAGCTGTGAATTTGTCTGTGGCTGGTACACCGAGCTTGAACAAACATATCTGGGTTCGTCTTTAGCATGGCGCAAAAAATTTCCTCAGCGTTATGCAAAACGCACAATACTATGCATATGAAGCGGTTATCAAATTTAGTTCATTCGTAGATACTTCCGGATCTCATCTCTTTGTGCCTTAATAATCCATAAAATGGTGAACGTATTAAAGGATTTATCGTGCTGATTTTTCTTTTCGAACAAAAAATTGTCGACATGCATTTACCTGAATGATTAATTATGATTTACAGCGATTAGCAACAGCAAACAAATTTAACGCTGTTTCTTCCTACGCCTTCAGCGGAATCTTTGCTCGCTTCGTTTCAATAATTCCCATGTTTAAGTCACAATCAGTATATATATACGAATTTTGCTGACCGTCTCTTTTACATAACAAGAAAGCCTGATTGGTTTCGCAGTGTTGAATAGTGTATCGAGTAACTCATAGGCATAACATAGACCCCATTCACTAGATAATAAGCGATCAATAACTAGGAGTTTGGAAAGAAACCGTCTTGGCGTTACTGCTACTCCTGCATCTCGTGAAAATTTGGATATATTTGGTTTTTGCGTTTTCTTGTAGGCTGCATACCCATAGTATATACACCCCAGTTTAACATGGTGAGAGGCCCCCGGTAATCTAGGGTGCCCCCAGCCTTAATTTCGCAAGTTAGGCAAACCCAGCATACGATACCCTTTCTATTGGCTAGGTCACATTGATATCTAGACACAGTATTATTTCAATATATTTGGAATTCGGTACGGAAGTAATATTTTGACAGTAATATATGATGTCGACAATACTGCAAAATTATAAGAGCTACTGAGAACGGAACGGACTGTTCAAAAAATTTTATTTCTATGAAATTTACTGTTGAAAAAAGAAAAGGATTCACAAGAGCTTCTGGATATATATAAAGCTTTTCATTGATATCAGACCTGCGTAGGTTTTTGGAAATCTTCGTTTACTATAAATTAGTTACGGTACAAGCTGGACAAACTGAAGGAAAAGAGTGGTGGGGCCACAGAATTATTTCGTGTAAAGTTTTGATAAGTTGCATGCTGCAAATACTGATTTGTTTTAACAGTTTGTCTTGTGAATCACTTCGTATCAGTTTTTCTAGCGTTAGTGATGCCATTTCAGCTCACATAGGTGGGTCCGACCAGGTCCAGTGTGAATCGGTCCGGACTGTTCTTGTTCAGATTCACTATGAGCCATCTGGAACAACGGGATTAAAAAGGACACTATTGTTCAACGTTTACCGGGAAAGTTGTCAAAAAATGACAACGCCTAGTCTCACTGCGATCATAGTTCACATAGAGAGGTTGATTGGGTTTTTGATTTCTTAGTCAATCTGTTATATGCGACTAAATAAATGGCGCTAGTCTAATATTTCTTCATGTGGGGTGGGAGCCTATCCGTTAAACTAAAAGCCACCATTTTAACTAATAGATCAACTTAGGCGTTTTTACTGTATCCAGTACTTTTACTCTTAGACTGGTAAAAGGCCACTCCGGAGTGGAAAGAAATGAGATGGCGGATGAACTTACCAGATACTGGTCTAATACTATGATCTTGGGACAAGGATCTTATGTCTCTGTAAATATCACTGTAGTTAGAACGTGGATGGAAGAAAGGACGTTTATAGAACATAAAAAGAAATAGATTAATAGCACTAAATGCACAGACGAGGGTATTTTTGAATTCTGATTGAGTATGTGAAACAAGCGAAGCGAAGAATGCTTACTAGCCTTGACAGTGGTGAAATTTCACTATATCCGTGATTGGGTTTTTAGGGTAACACGCATAACTCAACTTTGACTGTGCGTCTTATTTGAAACCTTGAAATCGCTGTTTGTGACCTTTAGTTAGGTGGGAAGACCGATTCCAACATCTTACTCTCGAAAAAGCGGGTCATAGGTGCTTGGGTTGGGGCCCCAAAAGTACATTACTTACTATAATTACTATAACTCTGGAACCGGTGTAGATATCTAAGTGAAATAAGGCTCATTTGTAGATCTAATAAGCCTCTGTAAGACAGTATATTTAACAATTTGCTGCGCGATTCTCTTAGAATATAGGATTTGTGTCCAAACGGGTTCTAACATGGGCGAATGAGACCCAAAAATACACAGAAATGGTAATATCTTCACAACCACTCGAGTTATGTAGACATTTTTGGCCTCATTTTGTAGAACAATTTTTCCTCTATGTAGCTGCAAATGGTATGCTGGTATTCTCATTACTAACGCTACAGGTTTGGGTTAAAACCGGTTTTCCCAAGGGCCCATGGACCCAAGATACACGGAAATGATATATCTTCGCAACCAGTCAAGATATATGAACGTTTTTGAACTTGTTTTGTAGGACAGTTCATTATCTATGTAGCTGGAAATAACAAGCTGAAGTTGTCATTATTTACGTTGCAGGGTAGCTGGCTAGTCCAAACTTCGGTAATTATAGCCGTGGGCCCCCGGCTCACCTGCCGGGAGCCAATTTTTTGCCGGATATTGGCGCGCTTGGACGTTAGTTTTTTCCAGCAGGGAGCTTTGAGCCGGGGGCAGGCGAAAATGCCTGGAGCCGCCGCCCCCCATTTTGGACTAGCTAGGGGTTGTGTGAAACTGTTTTTCTGTGGGCCCAGCGTACCCAAAATACATAAAAATGGTAATATTTCCGCAACCGCTAAAGCTGTATAAGTGTTTTCGGTCTCATTTTGTACAGCTGTTCATGATTAATTATGCATTTTGTAATTGATGCTCAATATAGCTGTGTCCATCTCTCTAGATTATATGTGCCGCACCTATAATTAACCTATTTGGCGATAAGACAAGCTACTAGTTAATAAAGCCGACAGAATTAAGTCAAAAATTTATTCGGAAGTTAAGTAAAGAATGTATGGGAATAGTCATTCAATATATGACAGATCGTGGGAGCATTAAGCTATACAGAATATATTTAGTGGACAAGTGCATAATTAAAAGCAAAATATAAAAGAACATAAGTGGCAGCATTAATTTATATTTTTGATTTATCCAGATTATTCTAAGTTAAGAATGAGCCTGTCTGCGGTCTGGCTACATCGCAAACTAATACCTGGTTTTATAAAACGAGCTTTCACCATGTAAAAGACCAACCACCATGTATATTTATAGTCAAACTAATTATTGGGTCCACAAAAACGGAGCGTGCGCAACAAGTCTGGGCTTAATTTTCATTGTTTATGTTCTAAATGAAGCTCACTAATCACACTTAGAAGTCCCAGAAAAAGAATAATACACAAGCACTACTTTAAGGGAAACACACACCATTTTAGTGCATATGAAGCCGTTGAATCTCTTTTTACTATGATGACCAAAAAGAACAAAACATTTGAAATTTATAAATAACTTACCAGAAGGATTCTAACCCATACTATTTTCCATATTGTAGGCCGCAATAGCTTGCCGTTTGATTACATTCCCCGCCAAGACAAAATTGCTTTCGTTGTAATACGCAACGTCGAAAACATATAAACAGTTAAGTTATATCCGCCTACAAATTTTAAGCCGATTCGATCCGGACCGATGGATCGGTCCGTATCGCTGAGATATTTCTAATTATAAGTGTAATTTCATAATATTTTCCCCAAATTAAATTTAGCACTCGGAGTTGTTGTGTAATTCCCTCTTTTCTTCATTCGATGAACATTTTGCCACGGGACATGAAACGAGCCCTTTTTCCGGAACTGGGTACGCCAGATTTTGCCACGGACGTAAACTGATGTAAACGTTAAATGTCGAAATCTAAAAATTTTCATAATTTAATATTTTTCAGCGAAAACGCTGAAATTGTTAATAAATGGCCTCAGAAACGGCGCAAAAAACTTTTTAGTGAGGCTAAAACCAAGTTGATTGATCAAAATACGAATAAAACCAAATTGAATTACAACCCAATTTTGTGCGGAAACTAGATCCTGTGCTGTGACCGTTGGGTTAAAAGTCGCAGTTTAACAGGAAAAATGTAACAATAAAATATAAAAAATATTTGGAGCTAGAAGTAATTAAAGTATACAATATTTATATATATATATTTTCTTTATATATATATATATATATATATATATATATATATATATATATATATATATATTTGAACTTTTAAATAGTAGTCGTGAAAGTTGGATTTTGACGGTGCCTTTGCAATCGACTAAAAAGACTATCGTGGGCTTCTAGGCACTGTCACTATGCTTCAATTTTTGGCAATACTACACACTTAATTATCAGTGAGTTACCGAACGCGAAATTAGCCTGAACCGGAAACTGGTCTTATCAATAAGCTAAAATTAAAACAAGTATTAATGAGCTTCTTGTTTTTGGGGATAATTAATAGACATAAATAGTTATATATACTAGTGAAACACAAGAATTTCGTTGTTTTAAAAGTATATATATACGTTAGATGTTTTGTTACCTCCGTGAGGTGCTTCACGGGTCTATAAATGCTAAATTAGGGCAATAAAATTGTGAAATTTTGGCAGTTTTTTAATAATTTGTTGTACGTTGATAGCTAGAAGTGCCTATAGATTGTCCCACACAAGTTAAATAGCTGCACACGATTATTGCAACTGTGCTTACGGCGAAAACAGCCAATTCGGCAAGCCTTACGGCGCTACAACGTAAAAAATAAATATATACTTACAATTACAATTTTCTTGCTGTGATTTAATAGGTTTAGTATGTTAGCGGCTACGTTGTTATGTTATTAGGCTACCAATAACATGTCCTGTACGATTAGAAGAAAAATATTTCGGAAAGTAACAACGAATTTTACAAATTGCACCACGAACCCGAAATTCTAGCTGTTTTCAAAATTTCTCAGCTTATAAGTTTGGGTTCCGCCAGTTTGCGATAAAAAAGTGCGTAATACTGTCACATGTATAGTGGAAAAGACAATGTGGCAGTTGTCACAAGCTTTGACACTTTCTCGGCATTACCTATGCCTCCACATAGCAAGCAACCCAGCTGTGAGAAGAAGCCACTAAGACGTGCTGAAAATTACAACCACTAGATCCTCCCAATGCGCTGCGGTGTATTGCTTGTTGTGCCTTTAAAATAGGATTAGGAACCTTATTTTTGAACCTCAAAATAAGCAATAAACACAGAGTAGCAGTGCTTGCATAATCTCCAGTTCTCCCCACCGAGGGAATCATTGTTGTTAGAAAGTCCTCAGCAATGTAAAATACTCGACATTGTCTTATGTTGTGGCCTCGCATGGATAAGATTTAACTGATAAAGACACATTTCGCAGTATAGTTGTCGCAAGGTACGAAGCAAACACTGTTCCGCTCTAGCTCAAATAACGCCATGGTTAACAAATCTTGGACTAAGGAGTATATACTTCAAAAGTTATAAATATGTTAATGTTTGATCGATTAGCGTTAAATGGTTGATATATGAGAGGCAAGCAATGGTGTCTGAGCGAACAGAAAGACAATATATTTATTTTTTGTGTTATAAAATCGCATCAAAAACAGTGTTTCAGTTGTGGTTTAGCATGTTAGCTAATTTAGTCTGGTATAATAAGAATAAACTTTTATCACAAAATACGTTACACAGATATACAAAGAGTATGAAACAAAAGAATTTGGATTCAGGCAAAAATTAGCCGGAACCGGAACCCGAATTTTGCCGAAACCGAAATTCCGGTTACCCCTGGTAATTATGGTGCATCTTTAAAACACTTCAGACTGACGCAGTATCGGCTGGCGAATTAATGTTTGGTGTGACCTAGGGTTTTCAACCCAACGGTTATTATTCAAATTTTAACTTGAAGCGGATTTTAATTAAAATTATGTCCATTTTTATGTCAAATGGAAAAGCGTTTTTAGCGGGGGAAGTCAAAAGTTTTCCCAGGGTTCATTTTGTCAGGGCCCAACCAGGGATCACTCATTTTGTCAGGGGTTACCGAGAAATGCCAGGCCTCACCCCCTTTGGAGAAACGAGATGCCTTAACGTGTCTTACGATAACACATCTGTAAATATAATTTAAGTCAAAATTGCCTCTAAAAATATATAAATCTCAGCAAATTTGGTATCTCAGCAAATTTGGTATACGGTTGGACAAATAATTTTATATTTATTAGTTGAAAATAGATTTTTACTTAGTCGGTGCGGTGGTCCATTCCATAATTTTATTTGCTCTGGTTGCATGACTATGTACCTATAACTCATTCTAACTTTCTGCGCATAAACAAATTGAAAAAATTAAAATTCACTATTTTTACGCTAAAACATTACACGTATTATTTTAGCTCTGTCATCGTTCCACAGTGTTAACGCAATACCAAGTATAGGTATAAAGCAATGAAATATCAAGGTGTTGAGGGGTCCAATTAGTCCCATTTCATTTCAATAAAATTGGTATCTTTCGAGTTAGCTATGGTGACGCTGACCTGTATTTGGTGAGTCAAATCTTCAGAAATCATGATTATTACAAAAAAATTTGTATATTCGCTCTCAGCGCGCCATTCTGAGTTCAACGGTAGCAAAGTTGACTTTTTGAAGACACTTTTCGATTTTTTGGCCCTATGTACCTAGGGGGATTCTTGAGCCCAAAAATAGAAAAAAGTTTCTTCAGTCGCGTTAACATGGGTACCAATCGCTCCGCAGTATTTTGGGTTTGGTTTTGAAGCCATACGCACAGTTACAGTAGTTACTGAAATAATCCCAAAAACTTAAATATCGTAACTAAACCCCAGCCAATAATCGTGGTATTAAACTCTAAGCTTAAGCTGTTCTTCATTATAACAGCTTTCTATATAGGTGTATCAGTTTATACTGTATTTTAATTGTATTCCTTTCAGCAGGGAGTAACCGGAATTCCGGTTCCGGCGAAAATCGTGTTCCGGTTGCGGTTCCGGCAAAGGGCAAAAACCATACCGGAACCGGAATTCCTGTTTAAAAATTTTGTTTGAAATTTTCCACGTTTTTTGCTTCATTCTGTAATCCAAACATATGTAATATATATTATACAATGATCAAGCTCCAATACAACCAAGCAAAAGAAAAGATTAGCTAACCAATTTGCCGTGTGAAACGTAGATAGGGCACATAATTTGAGCAGGAATTTCTCATAATAACCTGCAGGAGTTTGTTAAATCAAAGCTTGGTCGATGCTGGTAGCAGCTATTTTACACATCCAGAAGTCTGTGGGATAGGTTTGAATTAAACCGGTAAAACTAAGTAACAGAGTATGGCTTACGCAGAAGTACTTAGGGTATGCTTGGCTAACATAAATTGCGTCAAGCACCCGCCAGTGCGCGTGTAATCTTGGCAAATCAGTCTAAATTGAAGTAAACTAACGTTATCTGCAACGCAGCTAGAAACTGCTTTCTTGGCAATGAACTGTATTTATTGAAACTGTGCGAGCAGCATCACAGTGTGTCTCATTTATAGCATTCTGATTAGAAAGTAATCGTCATTATGATCTAATTGACGGGCACTGTTTGTCCAACGCTAGCCTAAACAGTGTCTCTTACCACTGATCAGAAAATTACCTTCTATCTATTATTTTCTCTTAGAATCATATAAACCAATAATTTTAAGTTTCCTACAGAAGAACATGCAACAAACTTATGTGCAGTAAAGGGAGGCGACTGGAGACAGAGCGAAAGTGTGTATTCTACGCTCCAAGCTTTGTAAACACATTCGATTTGATGCAGTATACGCAATGGTGTATAGTGGAAGACATTTTTTGCTCTGAATGTCCAAAAACCGCCATATTTGATCGATAAATAAACATTATTAGCTTTCTCAGTCTCTTTAAAGTTTCAGAAAGGCAATAATACCATCGCCATACATTAGGTTTAATGTAAAAGCTATTTTTAATGCATTTTAAATCCATTATACCTTCATTTCTTCCATCATCTGTTTTACTATATATAAATTTCGAACACCAGGTTCCGGATCCGGTTTAAATGGACGATTCCGGTTTCGGTTATTCCCTGCCTTTCAGGTAAATAATAATTGCCTGTTGACGTCGTAATCAATTCAATGTTATCCCCGACATCACCATCCTTTTTCCCAACCAGATAGCCGACATCAATAACACTTTCCTTCAAATCGCACGATCTAAAACTACACCGGTTTTAACTTTAGAACTGTTACGCCGGTGGTGGCTTATTATTAACTCAAAAAATCGCGTTTGTGAGCATGCCTGCTATCTAGGTGTGCGTGGTGAAGCTCCCAAACATGACAATTTTGAATGGCGGTGTACGAACTATAAAATGGATGTCGAGCTATGGCCAAAATTCGAAAAATCCGAAATGGAGATGTTGGCCTTATCTGTAGCCCTCAACTTCAGGGGGCTTTAGAAGCCCTCTTTAAAGATAGTGTCTGTAAAGTTGTCCCTTCGGTATGGGGGTGGACTTTTTAGCACAGTTTTAGGCGTTTAAATGTCTAAAAAGGCACCTGTTACCCATTTTTCAACCGACTAAAACCGGAGAGTAATAGACAACAATCAAACATAGCTGAAATAGGGCGACCCTCAAAAGTCCCGTAGGGGCTAGCGGGTTAAACTTTTTTAAGCACAGCTTTAGGCTTTTAAAAAGGCACCTGTTACGCATTTTTAAACCGATTAAAAACCGAGAATAACAACAACACTCAAGCATAGCAGAAATGTGGCGATCCTGATCTCGAAGAGATTTCTTTTATGGGTATGAGATGACTGGGGGCCACTGACTAGTACATAGTTGAAAAGAAAGAAAGAAGGTTGGTCCCTTCCCTGAATTCTCAACTCAAATAAGACAGGACCAATTTTATCGATGGTTCTCTGTCGATTTTGGTTTCTGCTTAATAGTTTTTTGTTTTTAAATGTTGTGTCTGAAGATAATCATAAAGAACAGGTGCGCGGAGATAATTTTGATTTTTTTAATAAACAGCACGTAATTTATGAAATTAAAACGTAATTGGTATCTTAGTGGGTTACAAAATTTAGGGCTGCATATTAAATTTTGCTCCTTGAGCTTTTCTGTGAGTTGCAGGCAATGTATTAGCAGATGGAAGTTTCACTTCACCATGATATTCCGTGCGATTTCGCCATTTAAATTCGTGCGCCAGCTCGTCAAATTTCGGTACTTAAATATGTACTGCGCATGGAATTTGTAGTATAAGGTTGATCACACTTTCCCATGAATTATTGAATATATACATGTATCAAGCAGATATTTTGCAACGGTTTACATAATATTTTTGGTGAGTAAAACTAACGAAATATTCAGCTTCAACTGAATATATATATATTTCGTGCACATAGTGATGATTCGCGAGATAAAAAATTTCCTTATCACGATCAAAATTGCAAACAATGGCTGTTTGAGCAAAATGATTTTGTAGCTATCTTTTTCAAATCTAGGTCAAATTATATCTGCCAGCTTGAATATTCTGGAATATTAACATCATGTGGGGTTTCAGATTATGGTGTGGCAAGCACAACTCAAATAGGGGAGAGGTCGATTTTGTAAAAGCCGTTTTAGAAATAGAATCCATACTAAGCGAATATATAATTTTCAGGGAATAATCGAAACTGAAATTTACCGGAACCAGCAACCGTAACTGTCCATTTAAACCGGATCCGGAACCGGAACCTGGTCTTGGAAACTTATATATAGTAAAACAGATAAAGGAAGAAATGTAGGTATAGTGGATATAAAATGTATTGAAAATAACTTTTACACTAAACTTATTGTATTGAGATGGCATTATTGCCTTTCTGAAATTTGAAAGAGACTGATGAGGCTAATAGTCTTTATTTATTGATCAATATGTCGGTTTTTGGACATCCAGCGCAAAAAAATGCTTTCCACTATACACCCTTGCATATACTGCGTCATATTGAATGTGTTTACAACGCATGGAGTTTATAATAAACATTTTCACTGTCTCCAGTCGCCTCTCTTTACTACACATACGTTTGTTACATGTTGTTCTGTAGGAAACTTGAAATTATTGGTTTATATGGTTCTGGGGAAACTAATAGAAGGTAATTTTCTGATCAGTGCTCAGAGACACTGTTTAGGCTAGCGTTGTGCAAACAGTGCCCGTTAGTTAGTTTATAATGATAATAACTTTTTAATCAGGGTGCTATAAATGAGATAAACTATTATACTGCTCGCCCAGTTTCAATAAATACAGTTCATTGGCAAGAACGCAGTTCCTGGCTGCGTTGCAGATATGTTACTTTACTCCAATGTAGACTGATTTACAAAGTTTACGAGCGCACTGGCGGGTACTTGACGCAATTTATGTTAGCGTTATTTACAGCTAAGTACTTCTAAATAATCCATACTCGGTTACCGAGTTGGACGGTTTAATTCGAACACACCCCGTAGACTTCTGAATGTGTAAAATAGCTGTTACAAGCATCGACCTGGCTTTGTTTTAACAAACTCTCGCAGGGTAAGATAAAAAATTCCTGCTAAAATTCTGTGCCTTACTTACGTTTCACACGGCAAATTGTGAGTTAATCTTTTCTTCTGCTTGGATGCATTGGAACTTGATCGTATTACATATATTACATATGTTTGGACCACAGATGAATCAAAAATGTGGAAAATTTGAAGCAAAATTTTTAAACCGGAATTCCGTTTCCGGTATGGTTTTTGCCCTTTGCCGGAACCGCAACTGGAACACGATTTTGGCCGGAACCGGAATTCCGGTTACTCCCTGATAATAGTGTACCTCTCTTAACTTTGACATTATATATTTATATTGTAATGTTTGCTCATATTTATAGAACCTGTCAGCTAGTGGTGAGCGAACATGGCATTGTGAATCTCATCGATCGTTTACGAGTATTGCAAAATATGCGCAGTACCAGGCGCAGTCTTTTCAACACGCGCTAAAGTGTGAGCAAGAACGCATTCGTTCGGGATCAAATGTGTCCAGCTCAGCGATGGGTTATTCCGAATTTTCACAGTGTCTTAACTCGACAACAAGTAGTTCCGGAGGCGCAAAGCGGCGGAAAACCGACGCCGCTGCGTCGCTGACCACGAACAGTAATTTAACAGACTCAAGTTCTGCAACTCCCAATGGTGGATTCAAAATGCTAAAATTTGGGACAAATGTGGATTTGTCTGATGAACGAAAATGGAAAACACAGCTAGCCGAACTAACTAAGTTACCAGCGTTCCTTAAAGTTGTGTCAGCATCGAATATGCTTTCGCACGTTGGTCATGTAATCTTCGGTATGAATACAGTGCAGTTGTATATGAAAGTGCCTGGCGCCCGAACCCCGGGTCATGTTGAGAATCTTTCCCTCGCCTCAGTAAATATTAACATTGGACCCGGTGATTGCGAATGGTTCGGCGTTGATTACGAATATTGGGGCGTTCTTAATCAACTTCTCGAGCAGCGAGGGTTGTCATTTGTGAAAGGCAGTTGGTGGCCTCTACAAGATGATCTCTCGGCAGCAAATATACCGCTGTATCGATTTACGCAGCGCCCTGGTGATGTGGTCTGGGTGGGACCCGGTACAGTTCACTGGGTGCAATCCCTGGGATGGTGCAATAATATTGCGTGGAATGTTGGTCCATTTACCGACACTCAAATGTCTATTGCGCTCGAGCGTTATGAATTAAATAAGTTAGACGCTTACAAATCGATTGTTCCGCTGATAAATCTTGTATGGTCGCTAGCGGTTAACGTTAAATTTACAGATGCTAAGTTGTTTGCGATCATTAAGGACTGTTTGCTTCGAACATTAACTCATGCCCATCTATTAGTCGAATATGTTACAGCCCGTGGCAAAGATATACGACATCATCCACGCGTCAAAGGCGACCTAGCACATTATTGTTATGAATGTGACGTTGAGGTGTGGAATGTTCTATTTGTGACGGAACTGGCGCCGGGAAGTGGAAAATTTGTTGTTCATTGTATCACATGTGCACAGCGGCTAGATCCATCTTTCGAGCGTATCAATATTCTCATACAACTGCCTATCGACGAATTGAGAACGATATACGACGAGTTTCGATTGCATCCGCGCGTTCCAGGAGTATTAGCATAGCTTTGTTCAAACAATCTGTTTATAAAGTCTATAGTGTTCGTGAGATAAAGCAACGCTTACGCATTGGATTTGTTAGCGTGTTGGTTAATTTGAAAACGAGACCGCTTATAACGGCAAGGTGGGTAATTTTTGGATGTTTTCTTAATTTGTCACTGCGGATTGCATTGATTTGATTTCATACGTTATACGTTAAAAGGCTTTTTACTAGATTGCATCAAGTTATTAAATACCGATGTACCAGATTTTCGATATGAACTACTTCTGATATATAGATTAACTGTCACGTGAATTCAGTGGCTTGTCTTTCCACTTTATGGAATCTTCGTCAAATCTATGTAGGCGCTAAAGGCACAATAGCGGAAATATAAATTAGGTATTCAGCACTCTGAGTGCACCTCCTTGACAGCGCGATAAACTCCTAGTCATAGTACATCAAGTTAATAACACGGCTCGCTGCTGTGTGCTACAACTTATACCTTCCGTCGTATCATAAAAATATTGCATAAAGTCAGTTTCAATCATTGTTTTCGTATAATTATGTAATGCAGCGAAATGTAATTCGAGTTCGTATATTTATTTTGACTTTTTTGTACTACGACTGCATTAATCAGTAAGTCACTAGTAGAGATAAGCCGTGCGATTCATTAAAACTCGTGATTAGCTCTGCTTATAATCGGTAATAATATAGGAAACCGATTGTTTTAGACACTTACGCTAAAGTTACCTAATGAAACGGTTTACTGGGTACGGAACACAAACAATGTTAAATTCACTGAAATTTGTCCTGAATTCTACTTTTCTTAGTGAGAATGAATATTTTACATTTAATTGCGTATTATGCAACGTAACTACACGAATTTTGTAGACCAAACTTGTGTGTTTGCTATTTTTAGGTTACTGAATTTCGCACCAACGGAATGTCCCGAAATATTGGCTAGTAAAGTCAGTCGATTGATGACCCAAAAAGACAATGAAGGCTGTGGCTATACATTCCACGTTCATTTGCATAACCGTTATGAATAATTATTACCGTTAACTGCTTTATTACGCGGAATAATGCCTTGTACGGACGCGTGGTTCCAGCTGCCAATGTATTGCGCTACGGTGACTGTTTCAACCGAAAGGTCATTCAGCTGCAATTATACCCGTTGATCTGCTTGTCTGTAATGTTTGTTTTCTATGAATGGTTTGTCAATAATACGTAGTTAATTCTAAATTTTAGAAGAAGCACACAGTAATTTCGGTATTTATTGGCATAAACAGCCGGATTGATTATGATCGTGTCAAACGTAGTGAGTGCGTACCTGATGTGTTGCAATGGTGGCGTATTAAACGCGTCATTATTTAACCATGAAATTTTTGTAGCAATATTCTCGTGGTCTTCCGATCATACAGTAGAATTCGTGAAAATGGTTATATATATTTAAATTCTGTTGGTATATGAGTTACCATGGTAACTTAGGATAATTTGCAGCTTGATGGTGTTTGGTACAAATAGTGATGGTTTCATTAAAGTATATCTTAAAATCATCTTAGCATTCGAGCCAACTTTTTACCTGTTTCGAATGGTCAGCATATATATTGTAGTGCTCTGCCTTCTTAAGTATTAAAAGCTACAGTGATCTCTGCCGACACTACCACTAAAAGCAAAGCTTTCATGTACGTCAGCAAACGAGACAAACCACAACGCAGCGATAATACCTGTAAAACTAGAGTTTTCTAAACATTTATATATTTTATGGAAATACAAAGATTTCTTCTGTAATAACTCTTCCTAAAAACCCTAGCTTTTTGTGCTTTTCATATTTAGTGCATTTTCCCAAAATTTTTACCTGTAAGTTCTAGCATTACAGCTTAAGACTTTTATGCGGAAGATTTGTAATGAATTCACAATGCTTAATCAGAGAATGCGACGTGTGTTTTGTTTACAATGTTTTTTCTACTGCCGAAAATGTGTTGTGTTTTAGTACTTTTGTATGTTATATTTTGTGTGAAAAACAGCGTCTAAGGCAAATCGAAAGTAACATTGTTATTTACTTAAGCGTATAAGACATACGTATTATAGCGGGCTTGCGGTCGGGTGAGGCATCCGGCTTATTTAGACGGACAAAACTTGTAACGTGATCAATTTATTGATTAATCGATTATAGCCATCCACTAATTGTTTTGAAATGATTCATGTTGTGAGTATTTCTTCATGAGTCGGATAAAACAAAATAAACTTCCAGTATATATATATATCAAAGGTGCTCTCAGTTTGTTTCGCTGCTATCTCGCAAGCGAGGGTGAAACGGGGCATCTCTAAACGGTTGCATCTAGTCATTGCTTTTTGACCACAAACGAAATTTAAACATCTTGCCTTGTTTGGAATGTTTTGTTACCTTAAACACACTCATTTTGAAATCACAAACATGCAGCAACATGCCGAAGTTTGAAAAATTTATATTTCTGGCGAAAGGTCAGTGAAACATATTTGGCCCACAGAGGCCCAGGGTGAGCTTCCATAAAAAGTATTGTAGATGCTGACTCCGGAAGTAGTGTCCGTTTTTCGATGTGATACCGTGAGATACGGTCCGCTAAACATAGGCACCCGCATGGCTAGATTAGGCAAAAAACTCTTAGAACCAGTTTTTTGCCATGTTGACCACGGAATATGGGATCGGTGCTCTTAGTGTTCAACTAAAGGGTTTCTGCTTACGACCAAAAAATTTTAATTTCTTCTTCCGAAGATGAATTTCAGTGACACAAACGGAGAAAGAATTTAACAACAGTTTCCACCTAGCGCTTGCTTGCTTCGCTTGCTCCGCTTCGACAACAGTGACTGGATTTTAATATTACCGACATTGTAATACAGTTTGCAGCCATTATAAAAATATTTAGAATTACATAATTTTTTGTTAGCTCGGTAGTAAAATACTTTCAGAATTGTATATTTATTTAACTTCTGAACGTCCGGTACAGCTACCTTTAGCTTTGCTGATTGCATGATTATGTACATATATTATATAATTGTACTTTGCGGAATTGTTTGTGAATTGCAGACGTTAATAATACTACTACCATGTTTGTAGTGCTGTAGCAGTACATTATATGCCTTGAGTTTTCTATTCTATTGTTTAAAGCTGTAATGAACTTTTGTTGACAATTTTGCGGGAAGTACAATACGTAATTTAGTAGTGCGACAGAAGCCGTGTATCGTAAATTAATGTTTGATATCAAGTTACAAATTTGATAAGGTAGGAAATACGATAAATCTACTTACTGCACTCGAGTCATTAATATCACAGGATGTATATACTAAGATGGTATAAGGAAGGACTAGTCGGCCTGTGTTAGGCAAAAATAAAGGTTCTTTTCCATTATCCCCCCCAGCCCGCGTTTGCCCAAAAATCTGACCAGATTGTAAAAATTTTGGTATTTTTGTGATCCTCGAGACCTCCCGTGATCATTTCGACCAAAAATTGAATTTTTTAAATTTTAGATTCTTTTGGGTCCTCGGGAACCCAAAATTTTTTTCTTAAAAACTAGATTTTACCTACCATTAGACGCGGCTTGACGAGTTGAATCTGGATCCAGAGTAAAATCTAATTTTAAGAAAAAAATTTTGCAAGCATTTTTTGGTCGAAATGATCAGGGGAGGTCCTGCGGATCTCAAAAATACCAAATTTTCCAGAATCTGGCCATTTTTGGGCAAATTCGGGCTGGGTGATAGTGGAAAAGAACCAAAATAAATATGCCCATTACACAATCTCGCTTATAAGAACTAAATGAACTTGCTGATTCTGCTGTAAACCGTACTCGCCTTCCTAATTGACTTAACTTAAAGTCAGTTGATTTAACAATTATGGATGATGCAAACATCTTTATTCTCATTGTTTTTGTAGCCTTACATCTGCAATTTGTATGTTCTGCTTTACTGAACTGACAACAGGCTGTATATATATAACCAACTAAGGGGATATAATATACAAAATAAACGTTTTTTGTATATTAGACACAACAATGTATTTTACAAGTCCTGAGTAAGAAATTGTTACGTACTACTTATATCGGCTAACTTTATCTAATTGCCTTTGAAAACATATGATACGCTGACGATTAATTAAAGGTTGAAGGTTGTTCAAAGTTCTTCAGGAAGCAAGCATTGTTGAAAATATCGATAAGTTGAGCTAAACATTTGTATAGGATTACAGTAAGTCGTGTGAGCAGAATTAAACCTAGAAGGTAGTGTCAAAGCACAATTAAACGGCTTAGATTATCGTATGTTTAACATAAAGGTTATAACATTGTATCTTAGCTGTTTGATATATTTCATACTGTTTTTTGTACAATACTGTGTTTGTTGACAATATTGTGCGTCGTTTTGTTGTTAGATATCGATTAGATTTTGATGTACTTCATTATAATTATTTATTTCGACAGTTTGTAGTTTTAATATTCCAAGGTTAACGTTATTGTGCTATAACATATATATATTAATCTGCGGTGGCGTTCCACATACGGTGGATTCCAGTGAGATGACTATTAACCTGTTTCGTGTATCGTAAAAACTAAAGACCACTTAAATATAAGCAGATGACAAATGAGTTGTTTCAAGTGTGCGAATTCTAATGGTATGCCTCAAATCTCAGCGGTAATAATTCGATGCCAGGATATAATGAATGTTTTTGTTTGTTTAGTTTTTTTTGTGTCAAGTCTATTAGTTTGTGTTATAATTGGCACTGCCGACCAAACCTTCATAAAGTTGGGGTAGTCAGAGCACTAAATATTACAGGATTTCTCGAACTGCCAAAATTACACCGTGGTGGGAGTCTCTTCAGTTTGGAACTAGGAACACCTGGTACAAGGTTAACTGTAGTGTGATGTAGCACTATATATAACGATCGGAATAACGTTAAATATATACTATAACTTAATTGTCTGCAATTATGAGATTCTGTTAAGAAGAAAATTTTTAACGATTTTCAGCATCACTGAATAAATTTGTCGATTTTTACCAAAAACAATAAAATATCGTCGTGTTTGCCTCGCGCTGGAAAAATTCGCCAATTTGTAGTCATATAAAACGTAACTGGATGAACTTGGGTAAGTGGGTGGAAATTTTTGGTTCACCTCTTTCCATTTTTGGGGAAACCAGTACCAAACATTCAGTCATACTAAGGTTAGCTCTTGAACGAAACGAACGAACGGGAATTATTTATGTATATGCGTTGCTATTTCAAAACGGCATATAAAAAGTATATGCGTTGCTATTTCACGTAATTATTCAGGCTGCGTTATATATAACGTGTAAAGTCAGAAGATATTAATTTACAAAATGCCTTGATTAATGTGTAAGATGCACATAATGTATTATTTGTGCGCGATCGCTTAAGATGACCTCGATGATGATATTATTTTGTAAACATTTGCGTCATTGAACCGTCGAAAAACCTCTTTTCTGGTCGAAAACGACAAATTTGTTCGTGTTCAAACTTTTGGTGCCTTCGAACTGAAAAGTTCTGTTAAATAATAACTAATAAACTACAGAACGGTATTGTTAATGACGTCACAGTGACATTTAATTTGTTCGCGAACAAAGACGGGTTCTAACTCAAAGCTACGAAATCTCACTGAACTATCATTACCTGATTAATAATCGCTACGTAATTCTGGGCTAGTAATAAGCTAAACTGATTTTACTATTTGATACTCACTAATAGATGTGGATTCCACATTGGGTATTACAAAATATAGTTTAGTGACGCATTGGGGAAAGTGATGTTGGAGCGCTTTTTTATGTGTCTCTGGAATGTGAAATTATGTGCTCCATGATCCCGAACTCCGGTTACGCCTCGGGACCACGGATTCGCCGCCAGTGCAGTCTAGCATTTATATTATGATTGTTTCTTTTATTTATATAGTGCATTATTAGCTGGATAGTTGCGGTGTAGATATTTTTTGCACAGTTTTCTTTCATATAAACCAAATTGTGGTTCGTGGTAATATGCGCAAATTACTTTTTCAGATTGGGTAGCCGCTCTCTATACCAATCAGTACGCGACATAAACAAAATTTTTGGGCCAGGTGTAAATTCAACCGCGATTTTGCCGTGACGCTATAACATAAGTTACTATTGGCAAAAAGGTAATTATTCGCTATCACAAAGTGAAGCTGCTTTGAAAATAACAACTAACGCTACGATTGTTAAACGTTCTCTTTGGAATCCTTATGGGATTTTAATAATCATTTCTATTATTTAATGTGTCGTGTGTTAGGGCTGTCCCGCACTTCTATATAATCGGGATCATATCAACTTCCCTCGTAACTGAGGGGCAGTTGGAAACTTGACATTAGTACCATAGAGCAAAAATTAAAAGTGTAATTATGCGCCACGGCTAAGCTTCACTTTAGCCTTAGGCTTAGAGAGGGAAAACATTCTACGATTGTTCGAGCTGGAAAACTTAATATGCTACGCCAGGGGAGAGTTGGCATGGTACAATAATTTTTCGTGTAACACAAAAACTTTACACGTAGAATAAACTTATTTATTCATTTATAAATTCATGTTTGTAATACCGGTACATAGTCTTTTGTCCGTTGCTTGGAACCGAAAAAAATTTTGAAATCAAACGTCTTTTAATGCTTTAGTGTTCAACCACGTCAGCTATATACCGTTTTGCGTCGCTATGGTTGACTAATTGCAGGAAACCTTTTAATTGCCAGTAATATTCTTTTCCACGTTAGGGAACGGCTAAATATCGCCTGATAGGAGGGTAAACGACCTGGAAATCAGAGCATTTGCATATTTCCTTGAGACTGCAAAATTTTAACTCGGTATCCCTTATGGAATATTTTTAGTGAACATCAATTACCGAAGGTATGAATATGCTATATTCTTGTGTAGGTGTTTTACTTTTTAATTATCGAAATTACATGTCGATAACTTTTTTGACCCTCTTTTGTGCGGAAATATGTGAAGCCAGAATAGATTTTTCTGTCTTGAAAGATAAATATCGCTGTGTTTCCAATTTATAATTTAGTCTTACAGATAACTAGATGTCTTCGCAAATAAATAAACTATGTAATAAAACTACTAGCCTGAGCTATCATGTTAACCTAAAAATTATATGGTACACTACCATAGTATGTGGCATCTGACGATCAACTGTTATGACTGAAATACATTTCACATTATGAATGGATTCCAATTCCTTCTGCTGTAAACGCACTTAAAAAATAGATGATTTATCGTATTTTCAGGTCAGGCACAAGCAGTTGCTTCGATTATTTATACGCATTCAGGATTCATTTTTATAATATGGGCGACACATTACTTGTATAATGCAGCTTACTGTTGACATTTCTAGTAAGTCTCAGGTATTTTATGACCTGATGTAGCTTGAAAAGAATAAAAAAAGTTTATTAATAGCTGCTGTGTTGCTTAGATGACCTCGTTTGAGCTTTCATCGCATTCGATGTGACTAGCACAATAACTATACACATATTTTGTTAACTTCGTATATATTTGAGAAGCCCCTTTAAAACAGCCCGGGAATTGAATTTTGGTTGCTTTTTTATGTTTCTCGGCACAATACTCTTAGCGGCACACAGTCCGTTACTGAACACTTGTGAATATTGAGGCGTCCAGCATTATTCTGAGCCTAACGCGAAGTCGTTTAACAAAACAACTAATGGTGTACATATTCGAGCCCTACATTTCTCTTGTGTATGGTTTACATCAAACTGTATGATATTGGTTTTGTCCAAACATATCAGCCGTCAAGCCTAACAGCATGGGTCGCAATCCAATACCCGAGGGATAACCGAATTCCTGTTATAAACTCTTATCTCAGTTACTAACAACGCAGCCGAGGATAACATTTTAAAATTGTAGCTATACACGATTGCAATATTTGTCAAGCCCTAAACCATCTGATTAAGTAATTGACCACGTAGTGCAATTTTATGCCTGGTAGACTGATTTGTGAACAGAATTTATTGTGATTCTTGTACACATTTACTTTCACAAAATTTTTATCTGCGTAAAATTCTATTCATATTTAAACGCTTCGTCGTCGACATCAGATATACAAGTCTTAGAGAGAAGATGTTCTGTTTCAGCCTTAACTGTAATCTTCAGATACAGGATGTACGCCTGTATGGCAATACAATCGTTTTGTAGTTCAAAACTTAACAAGGCCTGATGCCTGTGCCTATAGACGTTGGAAAGACAAGATACAAAGTGTAGTATAGTGGGTGTAGATGTTAAATGCATGGGCTTTAGTGCATCTACTGGTATAACAGATGTTAGCTTTGCTGCTGAAATTGTTCGGGTTCACCTTCGCCTGGGACCACATACCATGTAGCACGGTAACAGTTGGGAACATGTGTCAAGGATAGTGCTTTGTTTAATTCATGTTGTAAGCAACATTAATTCCTTATTTTAGTTTCATTTGTTAAAATTAGTACTAATTATTGTCACTGCCTCCAATATCTGTGGTATTGCTTAACATTTTAATCCTTTTTATATTTGTCACCGTTTCTTACGTGGTTATGATGAGACAGCTATTTAGGATTTTGTTTGACACACAGATTGACTGTGACATAATGTTGAGCATATTTTTATCTGAGCCTGAAACGTTTTAATTGATTTTACTAAACTAAGAGCATTCAAAATATGAATTTAAGTAAGGATTTTTTGCATGTATCTTGTTTGTTTTTTGTATTAATGGATGTACCCGTGTTGAGATAGATGTATTGTAAAATTTATCGTTGCATATATTGTTGCCGTTGAGTAGTTTATTAGATTTAATTAAGTAGTGTTGTTGGCTATGCTAATTGTTTACGCATATAAGTTTTCGTAGCATTTCAGTTAATATCTGGTGGCCAAAAAATGTGTATAGAATGACTCTCGTTAAAATTCTATAATTGCTAACCGGACTTTAGCCGTGAGCTGTTTTATATAAATATTATTTATACCTGGGCTTTTCCATTAGTTGGTTATGATCGAAAAATTGTTATTTTCAAGAAAGTACACATATATATATTGCTAGATTATGACAGGATCTGACCAAACAGCGTTAGTTGTTTCCACCAATTAGACTGTCGACTTTTTGCGGAGCAGCATAAATATTCATGCTCAGGTTTGTTTTTAACATCTCTCAACACTTCTTATGACGGTCTTAATCATAGCAGCGTTTCCTAATCTGTTACATCATGCTTAAACTGAAACATTACTGTGAAACATTCAGCTATATCATGCTTGCGGTTAAATGTTCGAACACAATTTGGGATTGTTCCAACCTTCATATGCTTAGTTCAAATCAGTTCGGCACAGCAATATCGTTGATGGTGACTGGACATGATGCTGCTGACATAGTGATAATTTTCCTCTCTAAGTATTGTAGAACAATATTTTTGATTGAAGCGAAAGCGATGATAATCTGTGACGTCACCGTAGCAATTTAATATGAACAGTCTTGTGGATTACACAATCAGCTCATGAAAACGGTGTCAGCAATCAACATGATATGCATCACAGAAATCAACTTGGTTTTTACGTAATTATCCAATAAGACTTTTACCCACCTAGCCCTCCAACTAATTCCGTTAAACAAACATATCTCTGCTATATCCAAGCATGCACAACGTACAATGCGTTACCGCCATCCGCTGATGTTTTTTCTGCCTTGCTTCGTGCTGACAAACTGAGTTGGTTATTATATGTTGTGGCGGAGCTAGGATTTTCCAAAGTGGGTAGGTTCTGATCCAGCAGGTTTGCGACCCTTATTTATACCTAATGCGGCCTGTGAAAGTAGGACCGTATTTTTACGCGGCTGTGTTTTGGGATTTAAAAGTATGCTCCGAAATATATGTTGTGTCTTTTCTATTTTCAGATAACTTCAAATCCTAAACCTATATTCTGAAATATATGTGAGAAATATATATATATAATATCAAATAAGTTTACGTCTTCTGATGAAAGGATGGTTGCAATCCCCGCAACTCCCTTGGATCC